>JAUPTC010001136.1:0-28629 GCA_030762895.1 Sophora flavescens
AAAAGATCGAATCCAGGGATCGTGATCTTAAATAACTATCAATTATTAAATCAATTAAACTCGACTAGAAAGATTTGGAAAAGGATTTGAAATGGTATAGCAAATCAAATTCTAAAGAAGTTTCCATTAAAACGAAATCAAAAGAACAAAATAGGAAAGTAAATCAAATGCGAGGATTTTTTCAATATCAAAAGAGTATTCCCGGGAATTGGGTTACCAACAAGGACTTTCATATTAATAAATTGACAACCCCTCTTTATTAATTATCAAAATTTGCTTTTGAAGGTGAATTTATCCTAAATAAGTTAATGTTCCCTCTCAGGATACGAGAATCGATTTTCCTTTAAACCAACCCCTACTCGTGTGGCAATTGAATTTAAAACCGAACCCTTTAAGCTCTGTAACAACTAGTGAACCCCCTCGAGGGACCTTTCTAACTCTATTGATTTAGTCCTAAGTTTGATTCCTGAGATGGGTCGATACCTAAGTTCACCTAGGTTTCCTCCTTATATTATCTACATGCAAATAAGTGTGCAACGTTACAAGTAACGTTATGCATAGGAAATCAAATCAGCAATTGGAAATTAACAAAGAAGTAAAATGTCCAATTCATAACACAAAACAAATCTGGGCATAGCCCCCAATCCCAGAAATAAAAACAACCACTCGAAAGCATTGTCATGTTCATATTAGTCGATTAATAAACATAGTACCGAATTAACAGGAAGAGAAATCCTAATTTTTTGGTAGCAGCACGAGGATCCTTATTTGAGCCTAATTACCTATGTACAGAGAAGTTAACATAAAATCCCAAAGCTATTACAAAATCAGATCAAATCAACAATTAAAATTCCGGATATTGCGTGTCACAAAGGCCAGTGATGCCTGTCACGCCAGGTCGGGATGTTCTGTCTTGGAAAACTTGGCATTGGTTGGTCTTCCCACGCGTGATGGCCTTCACGGCTCTCTGGCCGTGATAGGTTCCGAGCTTTTTGTACTTTTTTTTCACCTGCTACGATCATGGCCGGGATTTAACTGTCACTGGCTAGGCGTGATGGGCTCGTTGGGCTCCGGTTTTCTGCTGCTTTTTCAAGCTCGGCTTCGTGGAAGCTCCATCATGGTTGTGATCTTGAACATTTTAATCTTAATCCATGCACATAAACACCTAAAACCACCCCACCGTTCAAGGTAAAAACTATAAAAATCAAATTAAAAGTGCCTAAACTACATGAAATGCGGGCAATATGATAAAGAGAATATGAGGGTGAAATCCCACTCATCAATGCATGAGTGTTAACCCACCATTGCCATGTTACCACAAAGGAAATATGATGAGCTCGGCACGATGGCCCGACGATATGGTGAAGTCCAAGTTTGCCAATGGGCATTCTAGTTTCTCGTGGAGGCCTAAAGGGGACGAATGCACTGGGGAAGAGATAGTGCACACCGAGGTTGTCTGGAGGTTGACCAAAAGCTACCGTGCTATCTTGACGAGAACTCGTTCATACTTGTTCGAGGATGTAATGACTAAATGGTTTTAGCCCGGTCAACTTTAAGCCAAGTTCTTCCTTCAGATCATTAAAAAAAGGTGCTTTAATATTTTCGGAGGTCCTCTGGCGGTCTAGTTTTTCCGAGATTAGTGGATGCTTTGCTTCCACTTTTACTGAAATCATCATCACATTCCGCCATCCGCAAATTTTGGTATTTTGATAAAAACTGCGTAACATAATCCACATCTCACCTAAATGGATAAGCGAGATTAAAGAGATACTCTTAATTCAAAGATAATCCTGAAAAGCCATTCTATCACGATAAGAATATCATAATACCCCTTCTACTTTCTCCAGGTAATTTTTTATTTTTAATAAGGATAAGATTTATCCAAAAACATAACTAAAAATATATCTTTTAGATGTGTAACATGGTGAAGTTCAATGACACATACCCATCCTCAACCTTTTCACCCATTCAAATTTTTGAATCAAATCTTTCATCTATTGTTGTGTGACCATATTTAAGGGTGGAGATCAACCCCGTGCTAAGTTGTAAGTTGATGACCTCTTACCTCTCGCGTGCGGGACTTTTTGCCATTTATGCTGGGGGGGCAATCATTGTAATTTTAGCCATGAGAAAACTCTTATAATCAATCCAATTCATATGCTCATGGACATTTTCCAAATAAGATATTAACTAGCATTGGATAATATTCTCAGTGTATAATATGCCATAACTAATTAAATAATGAATAAGAGGAAGATGGAAAATTATTTCTTTTTTTATTTCTTGGTGGTGAAGATCATCTCGGCGGAGGCATGAATAATAGAACAGCCACATGATCACATGCAAGTCCACGTTGGAAAGTGGATCCACTAATGGCTCATTTGCACTCCATTCCTGCCTTTATACTTTCTTTTTTTTTTTTTTTTTCATTGACATCTGTGGCTCTTGGTCAAAAAGAAGAGCGGTTTGTAAAGTATGTAGTTAGGAGTCGACAACTCGAGTATCACCAAGGACTCTGGGTTGTTGTTATCGGAAAAATCAGTTGTGGGGTTTAAGAGTTGAAATTAAATAAAGAAACAAAGTTAAAATAATGCAAATAGGTGATTGTCAATAATTGAAACGACTAATCTCGCCTTCGGTTCCAACTATCATTGGTTCATATAAATCCAAGCCTAAGAGGATTCTAATCTCTTTTCGATTGTGGCGACAATTCAATGTCCAAACCGACACTCTGCTGACGTCGTTCCTATTCCCGAATTAACAAGCGGGGTGAAGCTCTCGTGAGATTAAGCAAACCACGAATGAACACACGCGAATTAAGCAAACACGATTAAGTATAAGAACACACAATCATTTGAAACAAGTCAATACCCATTCAATACAAACTGAATTAAGAAAACAGAGAATATAGAATAGTATTGGAAAGAGAAAAGCAATGAAATCAGGAATTACAAAACCTCAGCGTCAATGAAACCCGACATGTGACTAATCCGATGAGTTAGTTCTCCATTACAATCTAACAAAACCCGATTCAGAACCTCTATTCAAAAAGGAAAAGAAGATGATGCGAAGATGATTAGTTCTGCCCAAAAACGAGTATATGCGATACAGATTTTATGTTATGCTCATGAGGGAGCAACCTTTCGCGAGGGAATCTTATGAACGAGATCTTCAATGTTTAGCTTTCTCCCGAGGCAGACGAGGAGTGCGAGGTGGGATGAGGATTTCCGAGGCGAGACGAGGATTCGCGAGGCGAGACTTCAAATTCAATCTGTCCTGTCTTGACCTTCATCACGGCTAAGTACGTGATGGTCTCATCTTAAGTGGCTGGGATTTCTCGCTGGGCGAGACAGTGATTCGCGGCGAGAGGCAGAGGATGGCATTTCCGGCACGGTGAACCGAGGCTCATGAGGCAGGAAGCCTCCGCGGGCGAATAACTCCCGAGAATTACTTCTCTTTTAAACCCAGAAAACAAGAGGTAGGAATAAGTGCTTATTTAACTCTAAATCAGCTAAATTACCCTAAAACTACTTTAGAGACTCAAAATGATCCTTGGGAGCAATCGGAGTCTAATTTTAAGCAAAAACGAGGTATAATTAGCACAAAACCACGGCCATACTAGTCTTAAAACTAGAAAGCGAGGCAATCATTCATACAAAGGAAAATTGTTCGCTCCATTCTTGGATCCAGTTCTTTTTCCATGCACACCTATATATACCGAATGATGTGAAGCTTCGAATATGAGATCCGAAGACACTTCCATTGCCTCCAATTTTCGATTGATCTCATCACCGTTCAATAGATGACAACAAATGTCGTAGGGGAAAGTTTACCTCGGTTACGGTGGCGCAAATGTTCTGCCGAGGATCGACTGTACGAATCTGGTCGAAACGTCTAACCAAGAGTGAACATCGAGGTTGTTTTAAATTGTGAGGACGCGGAATATTGTATTTTGGTTCTCATTATCCCAATGGGAAAGTGAAATAGGACATATTTCTCGGTTTCAACCCTTGGTCAATAGTGATCTAGGTCCCTAATATTGTATCAGTGAATACCGTAGAGCAAGGACTCTTCAATAGTCTCTTGGTGAAATTTAGTTTCTGTCTGGCAGGGAGATTCACCTAGGTTAGTGAAAAGTGAGTCTCTCTTGGGTTCTCCTCTTTATAATAGAATCTCATATCTGCAAGCGATATGGTTTATCTCATTTTATCCCATTAAATCTTCTTTGAGATATGATTTCCTTAATTTGAGGGATTTATCTCTTCTAACCAGATAAGATTATTTGAGATAATATCCTGATCATTAAAGATAATATCAATATCTTATCTTTCACATCTTTATTGGATCGGGTATGAAATCTCGGTGACCATTTTTCTCTCGACCAATACATGTATGAACATTGCTAATCTTCTATTGATATGTACCAGATATATATATGTAGTATATATATATATATATATATATATATATATATATATATATATATATACACACAGCATGCGTACGACGTACATAGTTCAATCATCCGTTTGAAGACTCAAATGAAGAATAACGCGTCAAAAGACTGCAAGATCTCTGAAGCATTTCTTTTCGAGGCAGCAAATAGTACTTCAAAGGAGAAGCCCAGTTGAATAAAGATCTCCTGCAAATCAAGTCAGAAGATCACTATGGGATTAATAAGCAAGGTCACAAAAGTCTGAAGCTTTATGATCACTCTCAACAAAGGATATGAAGACATAAGTTCTTTGAAGAAATTTGAAGAAAAATGAGGAACTTGTATGTAAGAATGGATTGATGTCAGAAGAACTAATTCTTAACTCTCATGAAGCAAACCAAGCTAAATGGTTTGCACCCCTCGATGAAGTTTTGAAGATCAGTTCTCAATTAATAATCTTTCCAAGTAATAAAACCTCCCATGTTGCCATAGGAAACTAAGATTTCACCCACCCCTCCCCATGAAATGTTTTTTGTGGAACATCGCCAAAAAACACATGCCACAATCTTAGTTCCCTAGAAATGTAATTTAAAAAAGCATATCCATATCAAACATGGGAAATTAGAATTCCTAATTAAGTTAGATTCCCCTGAAACAATCTCTCTATCAAATGTCTCCCTAAAATCACTTACATCATAATTTTTGACTGTATATTGATAGCGCATGCCAATTAAAATTAAAAACATTCTAAATTAATGTAAAATTTAAAACTATTTTTCTATTTTCTCTCTTTATAAAATGAAGTTTAGAAATTCTTTTTTGAGAAACGTGAACGAAGGTTTTATAAGTTTGGTAGTTAGTACCAATAGGAATGTAGGATAATGATAAAATAAAAGTTCAAACAAAACAACATTGGTAAAACTTTATGTTGAAATTAAATTTTTAGAAGGAATAAAAAAAACTAGATTCCTCAATAATGCTGATTTTTTAGCTTGATTTTGCCTTCTGTATATGGGTGATACACAAGTCTTTTGCTTTTTTTGGAGTCAC
Organism: Sophora flavescens; assembly: GCA_030762895.1. Classification (NCBI taxonomy): domain Eukaryota; kingdom Viridiplantae; phylum Streptophyta; class Magnoliopsida; order Fabales; family Fabaceae; genus Sophora; species Sophora flavescens. Next base: position 5,486 of record JAUPTC010001136.1, read on the forward strand.
ACAAAATGAAAAAGTTCATAATGAAAGTCATAAACACACTGCACCTATAATTAATAAGACTAATTTCAATGGTTATTCTTAAGGTGATTCTTTAGTATAAGAACTAACTTTCGTTGAGAGATGAATGACATGACGGCAGAGATTGTAGAACCATTTTTCTATGAACGTTCTTGCCAAACAATTTTTTTCTCTTCATTGAGAGAGTGAGAGTGAGAGTGAGTAAAAAATTATTTGTGGGACCTTTTAAGAATTCAAAATGAGTTCTTTCGTTGGAGGTGGAATGGAGTTTGAGTTCTTATATCACATGGACTCACAAAATGATAGATAATAACCAAAATGTGATTCTCCCAGATGGATGCTCTAAGTAATATAATTTTTGCACATCAAGTTGGGACACCATTTGATATCTTTTTTTTAATTCACTACAAAAAAAAAGGTTGTTTAGCGGCAAAATAGTGACCTAATTTTTCGGTTGCTTTTTACACCGAATCAGCGACCGATTGTAGGATCTACATGAAGTAGTGATTAGAGATAACTTGCGACCGAAATAGCGACCGAAATAGAGGCGTAGCGGTTAGCATGTCGCTATTTCGTCGCTAAATAAAGGAACTTAAAAGTCGGTAATTTTATCCCTTCTTAGCTACCGAAATAATGCGGCCGAATTAAATGCAGCGGTTGAAAGTCAGAAATTTTATGTATTCTTAGCGGCCATCAAAATCGCGACCGCATTAAATGCAACGGTTAAATTTTATTTACATTTCTGTACGATATTAATTCGGTCGCTAAACGGCGAAAAAAATTAAAATCGATGCGTGTTAGCGACCGATTGAGTTCTCCGTCGCTAAATTTATGATTTCAAATTTCAAATTTACTCATCCCATTAACGAATTTAGCGACCATTTTTTATTTAATGATTGCATGCCCGATTTAGCGTAATCGATTATTTCGTCGCTAAATTATAAATCCATAAAATCGTGAAATCTTTCCCTTCTTCCTCATTTCTGCCTTCTCTTCCTTCCTCCCTCACCCATCTTCGATCTTCTCCTCGCGTTCAGCCGCCACCACCGTGCGTAGGCACCGCCACCACCGCCTCGCCGGTAGCCTCCATCCTCCTCCTCCTCTTCTTCCATCTCTTCCCTCTTCCTCTCCTCTCTTCCTTTCCCTCTTCCCGCCTCTGTTTTTAATCCCCCCCTCTGCTTCCGGGGCCGCCATACTCCCCCTCGCTTTCCAAGCCGCCACACGAGCCTCTCCGGCCACCACGCACGCGAAGAGCTCCTCCTACCCTCTTCTCTCCCCTCATTTTCAGCATTCCCCTGCCTCTGCCTTTGAGGTAACCATGCATGGACTCTCTATGTATCATTTTTTATTTTGCTTCATTGTTTCATTGCTTGCTTTATTGCTTACTACCGAGAAGAGCTACTTGTGTATTTCATGTGAGTTGTGAGTTGTGAGTTGTGATATAGGTGACGTGATTGAGTAGAACACCTTACCATTGTTTCTAATGTAAGTTGTGATTAATCTTGATGTAAATTCCTATTTAAAAATTACCGTGGTTTTCAATTTTCATTCTATATTTATATCATGTAATGAATATTAAGATACATATAATAGATGTCATTATATGAGAGTGAGATTTGTTTAAAATAAGAAACCAAGTATATGATAAAGATTGCTTGTAGAAAGTAAGATTAATTGTGTGGAGAGCAATTAGTTTTGCTTTGAGTGCAATCAGTTTTGGTTTTAATCCATTTTATGTTGATTATAGAATGGACCGTTAAGTGTAATGATGTATCGGGTTATTAGAACACTTCTTGTACTCTTATGTACATGACTTGGTTTGTTTATAAAAAATTATGGTGGTTAGTGGTTACTTGTCAAGTTTAATTCTTATGGGTTAAAAAATACTTGTTTGGGGGAATTGGTAAAGGTATATGAGGCGGGTGACATTAATTGAGATGTGTTGTAGAGATGTAGAGATAATGGCAAGAAATTATGGATAAAAGAGATTGAGACTGATATTACGGGACATTAATTTGTAATTAATCTTGTTAATAGATTCATATCTTATATTTAATACCGAGATTTGTAGAAGATATGTTTTGATATGAGATATGTGAGATTTGTTTGAACTAGAAAATTAAGAATATGATACGAGTTGCTTAAGAGAAGGTAAAATTACAGGAGAGCAAAGAGTTTTTGTGACAGAGAGAGTAAGTGTGGCTACTTTGCCAATTCCGTTTTTTTTTTGTTGGATTTGTCAAGTAAAGTTTTGTGATTTATAAATTTTAATATTTGTATTTGGAAATTGGTAGAGTGAGAATGAGTGTGAAGATCAAGGTTTTAAATTGTGGACTGCATCACGTGATGCAGCCGCAACATCTCGCCAATTGTGTGGCAAATCAAACCGCATCGCCGACCGTGATTGCGGACTGCATCGACCACAATCTGTTTATCTTTCCATATCTTGGCTGAATTTATGTCTTTGAATATCTCACAATAGTATGATCTATAGCCTCTGTGATGCAGCTGTTTACTTGAATAATTTCATATCGTATTGTACGTGTATGCATTCTGATTGTATTGTATTTTGATTCGTTTGGAATTGAATTTGTTGGTTCTTGTCTGAATCTGTTTCAAAAATTTCAAAAGAGTGTTTTAGGGATTTCAAGTTCTTGTTCACTTCTTTGTAAACAAAATATATTCTTTGTTGGAGTATGAAATGATCTAAAAACATTATTGTAGCATGTAATTCCAAGAGAGCTTTTCACTCATTTTGAATGGATTCATTTGGTAATTCTACTTATCTCTTTCTGCTTTGATGATGTAAATTTATTGAAGGCTGGTACTTATATCCTGAGCATGTTCATACATTTGGATTGCTATGAAGAATAGTTTATTCTCTTTAAAATAAAAATCTTTCAATAACAATGAATCCATGTAATTAGAATAATTTGATATGTATTTATTGGATAACTTGTTTGGAAATGATTATGGAATCATATTTGTATATATTTACATTATAAGCATTGGAATGAATTGATAAAGTGTTATTAGTTCGTAAATGGCATGACTTTGTTGTTGTTAATATTCATTTACTAATTTAAAGTCCATGAGCTTAATTAGAAAGTCTCTTCTTGAAGCCAACAAAAGCGAGTCTCTTAGATAATGAAGGATTAAGTATAGGGTTAGATAAAATGAAGAGGGCTAGGCAGCAGTTTGCGACACATGCATGACGTGCCGTCATCATTAAAACATTATTCACATTAGAAAGCGACTTTGTACACAATATTATGAAAACAACTCTGGTTTTTACTCATTTGTTTTATTAGGAAATGGAGCTTTCCAGAAATAGTTGTTGATGACCATCCTTACTAGGTTATCTAGGCACTTCCGGTAGGAAAAGTCCTCTCTATGACCATCCTTCAAAAGACGTAAAAGCATCTGCTTTCACGAAAACTACTATGTTTGATAAAATGTAAAGTTGCATGTGAAGTTGCATTTCTTTTTTCTATTTTAACATGATAGTATGCTACATGGATCTTTCCATCATTTATTATTATAAATTGATGAAGTTTAGACATATGACTTGTTTTAATTATCGTTTTATAAGAAAATGGACCCGACTAAATGTTTTGAGACAGCCATCCATATAGACCAGGCATGTATCTCATCAACTTAAGAATAATGATCGGATTCTCTTAATGATGGTTAAGGCATAAACTAATCATTTACTAAATTGTTCTTGTGTATTTGCAGGATTTGATTTCAATCCCGCGATCATTCTACCGTCGTTGGGGACAACAAATACCGCGTGTTGTGACTATTGAAGACAAAAGCGGAAATCTGTTCAATGGGAATATAGTAATCCATGAGGATCGCCCATATTTTGCAAATGTGATACAAATGGTATCGAGGGAGTTGTATTTGTTGTCCTTTGGTGCATTGGCAAAGTTTAAGTACCTTGGGGTTCTCGTTTCTACATGTTCATCCCTTTGGAAGATTGATGAGTTTTAATATTTTGATTAGTACTTATTGACTGTGGTGTATTTTTATGTTTTGATCGTTAATTAATACTTATTAAACTTTTTTTTATAAACCATTATTAAACTTGCGTTAATTAATGTATATGTTTTCTTGATCATATTGATTGTGGTGTTTTGGATCGTTAGTACATCATATTTATGTTTTCTATTTATTTAAAAAAAATATTGGTGTATTTTGTTTATATCGAAATTAAAAATCAATGGGGTAATAGTTGAAAAACTATATTTGGCTGCAGGATCGTTACGGGAAAAAAATCAAAATTTTGCGATCAGAAATAGCGTAGAATATCGGTCACCAAATCGAAGTAGCTGGGTATGCGACCAACTATACGGCGACAAATATATACTTTTGCAATCGAAAAATCGGTCGCAGATTTGCGACCGAAATATAAGTTCGGTCGCTAAACATTTAGCGACCAGGGTTTCGCTACCCCCTTAATTGTCGTTATATCTGTATAGGCCCGAATTATCATGTTTAGCGGAAGAAATCTTGGTCCGCTAATAGGTTTTTTTTTGTAGTGATTCTTAATGTGCATGTACATATAAAAAAATCTAAATTTTGTGTTAAAATTGTTGGGGAGAATCACACACACACTGCAACTTGAGAATATGAAAAACAGAATGTAGAGGGCAGAACAATAGGAAAAATTCTGAGAGGGAGAGTGATTGATGATTGTATATTATGATCTATCTTTCAGTTACACATGTGCATTCTTTTATAGAGCTTGTACATGCCCTTTTGACTTCAAAAACTGAGTTAGTTATAAACTAACTAACTAACTGATACTTATACTCTAACTAACTAACAATCTATGTTTTGGATTAACTACAACACTCCCCTTTAATCCAAACATTCATATGATACAACTACCAACTCACTTCTGAGTTTTACAAACCTATCAAGTTTAATTGGCTTAGTCAATATATCAGCAACTTGAATTTCAGTAGAGCGTTGTGCAACCTCAAGCATTCTCTTGTTGACTTGTTCCCTAAGGAAGTGGAATCTTGTCTCAATGTGTTTGCTCCTTCCATGAGACTGGATTTCTAGCTAAATTGATAGCTGACTTGTTATCGATTAATGACTTGATAGGTTTCTCCACTTTAATCTTTAGTTCATTAAGCAAGGAATCTAACCGGATAGCTTGGCAAAAGATATGAGCCAGCTATGTACTCGACTTCCCACACGAAGACAAGGCCACCACACAGCTGTTTCTTAGAGCACCAAGAGATTGGTGCACCAAGAAACTTGAACAAGTATCCTGGTGTACTCCTTCCGTCCACCCTGCTCTTCCCACCAATCTGAATCCGAGTATCCTAACAAATCAACCATTTGATGAGCTGACTTGCCAGGAAAGCAAGACACCAAACCCTCACGGTTCCTTTCACATATCTCGAGGATTCTCTTGGCAGCTAGCATATGTGACTTCTTGCTTGGTTCATGAATCGGCCGATGAAACCAACCGAGAAGCACAAGTCGGGTCTGCTATTACAGAGATACCTCAAGGAGCCAACTAGTTGCTTGAAAAAAGTCGCATCTACTCCTTCTTCGTTTTGATTTGCTTCCCGACTTTGGATTTGCCTCTGCAGGTGTTGTTGCGAGTTACGATCATCATGCAGATCTCTCAAGTATCTCAAAGAGCATACTTCTGTTGGTGCAGCACAATTCCTCTTGGAGTAGTGGCAACTCCATTCCAAGGAAATATGACAACTTTCCCAAGTCTGTCATCTCAAATTTAGCCATCATTAGTGCCTTAAAAACACTCAATTTTCGTGGAGTCGCTTCCCGGTCAAGGAGGTCATCAACATACGGACAAATGATCAACAGGCTTGCCTTTTTCTTTACTTTCACATACACACCATACTCAATCGAGCATTTAACAAACTCATGCTGCAGAGGGAATGCATCTATTCTTTTATTCCGGCCCGAGGGGCTTGCTTAAGGCCATAGAGGGCCTTGTTTAGCTTGTAAATCATGTCTTCTTTCCTTTAATCTCAAAACCTGGTGGCTGAGTTACATACACTGTTTCTTCAAGTGGTCCATTTAGGAATGCTGATTTCACATCCATATGGCATAGGGACCATCCTTTGTTGCTTGCCAAGGCCACTACTAGCCTTATAGTTTCTAACCTTGCCACCGGTGCAAAGACGCCCGAGTAATCAACTCCATGTTTCGCAAGAAACCTCTAGCAACCAATCTTGCCTTGTGCTTAGCAATAGAGCCATCGAGGATTCAATTTCAGCTTTGAAAATCCATTTCACATCAATTGGCCTTTTATCTATTGGCTTGTCAACCAATTCCCACATGTGATTCCTCTCAATGGCATTAAGTTCATCAATCATTGCTGCTTTCCAGCTTCTGTTCAAGTCATGGCTTCTTCAAAGTTCATTGGTTCCGCATCTCGCCGGAAGAGCAAAGTGAACTAATTCACCCTGGATGTTACTGTGACTGCCAGGTAACATATCAAAATCATCAAATCTGCCTGGCCTTTACCTTTGTCTCGTGGCCTTGTTCCTTGAGATGCTTGATGATCAATTCCTGCTCATCCACTACAGACTCTTCCTCAATTAATACTGGAATCACAGGATTGAAACTACCTTTTTGCTTATTCCAATCCCATGACTCAGTTTCATCAACATACACATCTCTACTAACTTCAATTTTCTGTTTCAGTGGATCATACAATCTATATGCACCAGTTATGTGATATCCTACTAAGATCATTGGCTCACTTTTATCTTGCAACTTTTTCCTTCTAGCATCAGGCACATGCTTGAAACATAAAGAGCCAAATATTTTTAAGTGACTCACCATTGGTTTCCTGCCAGACCAGCATTCTTCAGGAACCTTCTGATTGAGTCTCTTAGTAGGACACCTATTTAACAAATAGGCTGCTGTGGTGACTGCTTCACCCCAAAAAGAATGTGGTAGCTGCTTCTGTTTCATCATGCTTCTGGCCATGTTCAACACAGTTCTGTTTCTCCTTTCAGCCAAGCCATTATCTTGAGGGAGTATAGGGGGCTGTAACCTCATGTTGGATACCACACTTTTCAAGGAAATCCTTAAACTCTTTTTGATGTGTACTCACCTCCACCATCTGTCCTTAGCACCTTGATCACCTTGCCACTTTGCCTTTCTAAGGAGAGCTTTGAATTTACGGAAGACCTTAAACACCTCACTTTTGTTCTTTATCAAGTAGAGCCACGTGCATTCCGCTGAATTCATCAACAAAGGTCACAAAATACTTATTTCCACCTAATGAGGGGACCTCAAGAGGACCACAAACATCTGAGTGAATCACATTCAACACATCAATTGCTCTCATAGGTAGATATGTAGCAAAAGTATTTCTGGACTGTTTTCCAACAAAGCAAACCTCACATACTTTTTCAGGTATAACTATCTTTGGAAGTCCTATCACCATCTCATCTACAACCAATTGTTTTAGACTTCTAAAGTTTAATTGACCAAACCTCAGTGCCAAAGCCAGCTTTCTTGGTCTGTCATAGTTGCCTGAAAACATTGCATCTCAGCTGTGTTGATGTTGGCTTGGAAAGTTCTGTTCTTGGAGAGGGGAGACCTTAGAACCAATCTCTGATTTGGATCATATAATTCCAACGAATCATGCTTCATTGTGACTGAGAATCCTTTCTCAACTAGCTGCCCAACACTCATCAGGTTGCATTTCATCCCAGGCACAAACAACACACTTTCAATGAGTGTTGTCTTGCCATCCTTTCTTTTGATCACAATGGTACCAACAACTTCTGCTGCAAGTGTTCTACTATCTGTAAGCCTGATCTTTGCCTTTCTGCTGGAATCAAAGTCCCTCAACCACTCCTTGTGGCCAGTCATGTGGTTCGAGCACCTCGTATCAAGGTACCAAGCTTCACCGTGAGGATTCACATCATTGGTTGCAACCAGCAGAACTCCGATCTTCATCTCGAATCCTCATCCCGAGCAACATTTACCTCTTCTTCACTATCTTTGAACCGCTTCCCTTTTCCTTTGCCATGCCAAGCATTCTCGATGCAAAGTGTCCCCACTTCTCACAATTGAAGCATTGGACTTTCCTTCTATCTTGAACTTTCTTGCCACCTCTACCTCTCGCTTGGACCTCCTCTCCCATTCCCCGCTAGGGAAATCAGCTTTATCACCATTCTTGGAATGATCTTGGCTCAAGACCATCCTTCTTTACTTGTTCTCGCCACAATTTCTTTTGCCTTTCTTCCATTTCCCTCTATCTCGCTCTCCCCATTTCTTGGAGACTTGAGCTTTAAGTGCTTTCTCTACCGCGCCCCGCCTGCACTTCTTTCATTCAACTTCACTCATGAGCCTCCAAGGAATTCTGCAGTTCCTCGAGTTTCATGTCCTCCCACATCTTTGGCTTCTTCGATTGCAACTACTATATGGTCAAACTTCACAGAGAGTGACCTTAACACCTTCTCAACCATCTCGCTGATCCGTGATAGTCTCCCCACAGAGTTCTCATTGAATTCACTATGACCAAGAGCCTCACAAAGAAATCGAAACAGATTCTTGGTGAGTCATCGAAGGTGATCAAACTGTCTTCTCAGGGACTGCAACTTGACCTTCTTGGTCCTCTTAGCACCCGCATAGAGCTTCTGAAGTGTGTCCCAAGCTTCCTTGGTTGTCTTTGCATTTGAAATTTTCTGGAAGCTTGCAAGATCCATACATTGATGGAATTAACATTTTTCTTTATAATCCTTCTTCTTAGCTGCATCATCATCCCTCTCCGAGACTCCTCTTTTGATAGTCTCCAAGAGTTCTTGATAGCCAAGAATGGCTTCCATCCTCACAGACCAATAATCCCAATTCTTGCCATCAAGAATTGGTAGATTAGACATGAAACTACTGCTTCCATTTGCTGCCATGATCACAGCAATGGCAACACTCACATGCCCCTTATCTTCTTGCTCTAGATACCAATTTGTTGAGGAGAACCACACACACACTGCAACTTGAGAATATGAAAAACAGAATGTAGAGGGCAGAACAATAGGAAAAATTCTGAGAGGGAGAGTGATTGATGATTGTATATTATGATCTATCTTTCAGTTACACATATACATTCTTTTATAGAGCTTGTACATGCCCTTTTGACTTCAAAAACTGAGTTAGTTATAAACTAACTAACTAACTGATACTTATTGATGCGGATTTTTAAGAATAAAGGCAAGTGCACCTCGTCACAAACAAGTAATACGGTGGTAAGACCGGTTATCGTATCCACAGGGATCGGTTGCCAATTACCAATTCACAAACTCAACAACTATCTAGACTAAACTATGGTATGAAGAGATCATAAAATAAAGAAATAAAATATTTTTGGTCTTTTGGGAATTTTATCGAACACTTGGAGGGCAACAGAAATTGTGGCTAAAGTTGTTAGGGTTAGACTACACTAATCCTCCCTTAATTGCAATGAAATGGCTTCTAACACAAATTCTAATTCAATAATGACAATCAAGTCTTTTCTAAAATACTCAAGCCTAATGTCTTAGGTGCAATGAGCCTAAAACCCCAAATTAAACCCTAATGTCTTAGGTGGATTAACCTGAAATTTTGCATTAAGTCAAGACTTATAAGATTGCAAGCAGCCAACACCTATGTCTAGATTCTTGAACTACTTGGCATATGATTCATGAGCATGCCTTAACATCAATCTGTCAATTGTCTATCAAAGCAACATATCATTCCTATGGGTAGCTAAGCCAAGGAAAGCATTAAGCACAGAATCACAAACTCATAAAGAAATATAGACTTGCATTAAAACAACCAAATCAAATACAAACAAGTTTAGAAAAGCTACATCTAACCCCAACAATAGGGGATTTAACTATTTATAATAAATGAGAATACAAAAGAAAATGAGAGAAGAGATGAAGAACACTCATAGAAGAATCCTCCAATCTTCTTTCATTCCCAGAGCAAGGAAAACATCCCCTACTAGGGTTGGAACCCTAATCCAGTCGCAGCCTCCAAGTGCTCCCAAGTGCCTCCCCAAAAAGCTCCCAAAAAAACCTGCCAAAAAATCCCTCTTTCTGCCCTAAAACAGCAACTTATACCAATCAGTTCTGCGCGCGTTCGCGAGGCGAGTGGATTCTCTCGAGGCGAATATTAAAATCTGCTGTTGCTGAGAAATGGGATCTCGCGAGGCGAGAGTTTCTCGCGATGCGAAAACGAAAGGTTCTTCTCAATTACGCCCGTGAGGAGCATCAGGGCCTGGGCGTGATGGCTTCTGATCCCCAGACTCGCGAGGCGAGCCATGGTTCGCGGGGCGAACCAGAAAGATGACATTCTCGCTGGAACAGTCAGCTCTACGTGTCGCGAGGCGAATTAAGTCTCGCGGGGCGAATCACGAGACTCGCGTGGCTCAATTTCTTCTCTTTTCAGGCTCTTTTTCATCCAAGCTCCATCAAGGCTAATTCTGAGCATTTTTACATTAATTCCTGCAAAACAACACCAAGAAACCGCTTCACCCGTTCCAAGGGAAAAACTAATAAAAACCAAATAAAGAATGCCTAATCTATATGAAAAATGCATGCAAAAGTGTACAGAAAACATGATGTAAAATCACACTATCAAATCACCCCAAGCTTATTCAATTGCTTGTCCTCAAGCAATCACTAAGGCCAGAAGAATAAACAGAGTATGGATAGTGAACTAAGAACCCGAGTAAATGATCCAAGTAATAGGCAATTCAAACAATTCACCAAGAGACAATCAATTCAAGTCCAATTAGAGGCTTAGGTTCCTTAGACTCATGTTCTCACTGATTTGGGCACTCTTTCTCACCCGAAGCTCACCCCAAGCTTGTTCATTTGCTTGGCTCTCTTTTCTCACCTCACTCAAGTGTTTAGGGGATAAGACATTTCACTCAATTTTCCTCAAGGAATGAATCCTACCATAGGCTTGACTATCAACCAAATCTCTACTTTATTAAAGAAAACAATTTAGAATCAAGAGGTCTTTCACTTGGTTGTAACGTGGCCATGGGATTAATCGTTAGGTGGGGAAATCAATAAAAGGACATTTCAAAAGGCTACACAAAACATTAAGCATTGCAAATCATGACACCTTCTAAAATAACTTCTTGGGTTTTCGATTTATTTTTCCACCTTTCTTTTCTTTCTTTTTCTTTTTATTTCTCATTTCTTTTTGTCATCCCCTTCTCTATATATTTTATTTTTGTTTTTCTTTTGTTTTTCTTTTATTTGGAGAAGGGAAAATTTTCAGCTCAAGAGAATTTTTTTTTTTTCCTGATTCTTTCATCCCATACTTTCTTCAACTACCCTTTTACCCTTTTGTAATACTTTAGAAGGTATCCTACCAAACATCATTCAACAATATATTTCAAGGTACCAAGAAAAGTATTTCTATTCTTTCAGGCTCAAAATTGGGCAACTAAGGGGTAGCATTTCATCATTCAAAGCTCAGAAGGCCAGAAAAATACCTACTGCCTCAATCATTTTCAAAAATGTTTTCAAAAATTTTTAAGCTTTAAAATGGTTTTAAGTCAAGTTCTAGAGAAAACAAACCAAGAGGAATAACACTCTAACACAAAGAATGGGGTAAAATTTAGTGAGTACCCCCTTTGGCTCAAAATCTCACATTTTAATAGTTCAAGAATCAATGAAAAACACAAATCTATAGAACCATCTGCTAATTATCAACTATCCAAGATTATCTCAAACATTTTTATTCGCAGCCTTATCACAAGAATAGAAAATTGGGTTCAAAAATTCACTATCTCAATTTATTTGGCATTTAGTTCTCACAATTGGATGCAAAATCTAAACAAGGGCAATCTAATTGTGTGATCATGCAAAACTATCATGCAAAACTATATGAATGCAACATAAAAAATGCAAATGCAAAATACCCCTACCCCAAGCTTAAGAATTTACATTGTCCCCAATGTAAACAATTAAGTTGGAAAAAGGAGAAAAATTGGAACGGCTTACCGAGGCGGTAGCGGGTGCTGGTTCACATGCTTTTTGGCTTTGTTTCTCCCTGCCCTTTTTTATTCTCCTTCCTTATTAGCCTGAAAACACTTAAAAAATTTATTAATAGAAGAAAACTCTTGATCTTCTCAAATTATTCAAGAGTTTAAAAGTCAAAAACAAAAAGGAAAAAGGAAAAGAAAAATTGGGTTGCCTCCCAATAAGAGCTTCTTTAACGTCACTAGCTTGACGACCTAGGATCCTCCTCCCGGATCAAATGGTAATTGGAGTGGAGATTGTAGCAGTAATATGACTTTATCCTCCATTCCACCCAGCCAGTGTGTGTGAAAGCACCATTGACCTCTTCAACTATAATAATGCATTTACTTCCCGGTAGTCAAATGGCATTTTCACCGGGAAGTTTGACAGACAAGTGGAAGGGGCTAACTTACCAGTGTCCACACATGCATGCAAGCCAACATATTTTTCTAATGCAGTAATATCAGATTGCTCAGCATACATGGTGGATTGAATGCGTTCCAAATTCTCTGCCTTCTCACTTGTTCCTCCCCAAGGACTTGTGAAAGGTACTTCCTCTTCTTGTGGCTCATCCACCATCACCACTTCATCTTCAATTTGATCCATTCCCACAACCAGATTCTGCTCAACTTCAGCTTCATGTGGCTCTATGGGAATCACAATACACGGTGGTGGAGGTGGTAAATATGACAAAAAGGTTTCCCAATCCTCCTTGGAGTATATATATATAAGCTCACTAGTCATAGGATCGACTCGTGATGGAATATTATAAGATAGAGAAAACTCCTCGAAGAATTCTCCCAAATTTATATCGTCTTCCCAACACAAGTTATCCTCCAAAATATGACTAGAAGCTTCCACATCAGGTGGATAATAAAAATTTTCCATGACTTTCGTCCACCTTGCAAAAACAGAACTCAAAACAAAAAGATCAAATATATACAGAAAAAATCAAATATACACAGGAAATAAAAATTAAGAAAATGTCTAAATTAGTTGTCTCATTTGTTACTAATGATATTGGCAAAGCCGATCCCCGGCAACGGCGCCAAAAACTTGATGCGGATTTTTAAGAATAAAGGCAAGTGCACCTCGTCGCAAACAAGTAATACGGTGGTAAGACCGGTTATCGTATCCACAGGGATCGGTTGCCAATTACCAATTCACAAACTCAACAACTATCTAGACTAAACTATGGTATGAAGAGATCATAAAATAAAGAAATAAAATATTTTTGGTCTTTTGGGAATTTTATCGAACACTTGGAGGGCAACAGAAATTGTGGCTAAAGTTGTTAGGGTTAGACTACACTAATCCTCCCTTAATTGCAATGAAATGGCTTCTAACACAAATTCTAATTCAATAATGACAATCAAGTCTTTTCTAAAATACTCAAGCATAATGTCTTAGGTGCAATGAGCCTAAAACCCCAAATTAAACCCTAATGTCTTAGGTGGATTAACCTGAAATTTTGCATTAAGTCAAGACTTATAAGATTGCAAGCAGCCAACACCTATGTCTAGATTCTTGAACTACTTGGCATATGATTCATGAGCATGCCTTAACATCAATCTGTCAATTGTCTATCAAAGCAACATATCATTCCTATGGGTAGCTAAGCCAAGGAAAGCATTAAGCACAGAATCACAAACTCATAAAGAAATAGAGACTTGTATTAAAACAACCAAATCAAATACAAACAAGTTTAGAAAAGCTACATCTAACCCCAACAATAGGGGATTTAACTACTCATAATAAATGAGAATACAAAAGAAAAGGAGAGAAGAGATGAAGAACACTCATAGAAGAATCCTCCAATCTTCTTTCATTCCCAGAGCAAGGAAAACATCCCCTACTAGGGTTGGAACCCTAATCCAGCCGCAGCCTCCAAGTGCTCCCAAGTGCCTCCCCAAAAAGCTCCCAAAAAAACCTGCCAAAAAATCCCTCTTTCTGTCCTAAAACAGCAACTTATACCAATCAGTTCTGCGCGCGTTCGCGAGGCGAGTGGATTCTCGCGAGGCGAATATTAAAATATGTTGTTGCTGAGAAATGGGATCTCGCGAGGCGAGAGTTTCTCGCGACGCGAAAACGAAAGGTTCTTCTCAATTACGCCCGTGAGGAGCATCAGGGCCTGGGCGTGATGGCTTCTGATCCCCAGACTCGCGAGGCGAGCCATGGTTCGCGGGACGAACCAGAAAGATGACATTCTGCTGGAACAGTCGGCTCTCTGTGTCGCGAGGCGAATTAAGTCTCGCGGGGCGAATCACTGCACTCGCTTGGCTCAATTTCTTCTCTTTTCAGGCTCTTTTTCATCCAAGCTCCATCAAGGCTAATTCTGAGCATTTTTACATTAATTCCTGCAAAACAACACCAAGAAACCGCTTCACCCGTTCCAAGGGAAAAACTAATAAAAACCAAATAAAGAATGCCTAATCTATATGAAAAATGCATGCAAAAGTGTACAGAAAACATGATGTAAAATCACACTATCAAATCACCCCAAGCTTATTCAATTGCTTGTCCTCAAGCAATCACTAAGGCCAGAAGAATAAGCATAGTATGGATAGTGAACTAAGAACGCGAGTAAATGATCCAAGCAATAGGCAATTCAAACAATTCAGCAAGAGACAATCAATTCAAGTCCAATTAGAGGCTTAGGTTCCTTAGACTCATGTTCTCACTGATTTGGGCACTCTTTCTCACCCGAAGCTCACCCCAAGCTTGTTCATTTGCTTGGCTCTCTTTTCTCACCTCACTCAAGTGTTTAGGGGATCAGACATTTCACTCAATTTTCCTCAAGGAATGAATCCTACCATAGGCTTGACTATCAACCAAATCTCTACTTTATTAAAGAAAACAATTTAGAATCAAGAGGTCTTTCACTTGGTTGTAACGTGGCCATGGGATTAATCGTTAGGTGGGGAAATCAATAAAAGGACATTTCAAAAGGCTACACAAAACATTAAGCATTGCAAATCATGACACCTTCTAAAATACCTTCTTGGGTTTTCGATTTATTTTTCCATCTTTCTTTTCTTTCTTTTTCTTTTTATTTCTCATTTCTTTTTGTCATCCCCTTCTCTATATATTTTATTTTTGTTTTTCTTTTGTTTTTCTTTTATTTGGAGAAGGGAAAATTTTCAGCTCAAGAGAATTTTTTTTTTTTTTCTGATTCTTTCATCCCATACTTTCTTCAACTACCCTTTTACCCTTTTGTAATACTTTAGAAGGTATCCTACCAAACATCGTTCAACAATATATTTCAAGGTACCAAGAAAAGTATTTCTATTCTTTCAGGCTCAAAATTGGGCAACTAAGGGGTAGCATTTCATCATTCAAAGCTCAGAAGGCCAGAAAAATACCTCACGCCTCAATCATTTTCAAAAATGTTTTCAAAAATTTTTAATCTTTAAAATGGTTTTAAGTCAAGTTCTAGAGAAAACAAACCAAGAGGAATAACACTCTAACACAAAGAATGGGGTAAAATTTAGTGAGTACCCCCTTTGGCTCAAAATCTCACATTTTAATAGTTCAAGAATCAATGAAAAACACAAATCTATAGAACCATCTGCTAATTATCAACTATCCAAGATTATCTCAAACATTTTTATTCGCAGCCTTATCACAAGAATAGAAAATTGGGTTCAAAAATTCACTATCTCAATTTATTTGGCATTTAGTTCTCACAATTGGATGCAAAATCTAAACAAGGGCAATCTAATTGTGTGATCATGCAAAACTATCATGCAAAACTATATGAATGCAACATAAAAAATGCAAATTCAAAATACCCCTACCCCAAGCTTAAGAATTTACATTGTCCCCAATGTAAACAATTAAGTTGGAAAAAGGAGAAAAATTGGAACGGCTTACCGAGGCGGTAGCGGGTGCTGGTTCACATGCTTTTGGCTTTGTTTCTCCCTGCCCTTTTTTATTCTCCTTCCTTATTAGCCTGAAAACACTTAAAAAATTTATTAATAGAAGAAAACTCTTGATCTTCTCAAATTATTCAAGAGTTTAAAAGTCAAAAACAAAAAGGAAAAAGGAAAAGAAAAATTGGGTTGCCTCCCAATAAGAGCTTCTTTAACGTCACTAGCTTGACGACCTAGGATCCTCCTCCCGGATCAAATGGTAATTGGAGTGGAGATTGTAGCAGTAATATGACTTTATCCTCCATTCCACCCAGCCAGTGTGTGAAAGCACCATTGACCTCTTCAACTAAAATAATGCATTTACTTCCCAGCGGGTCAAATGGCATTTTCACCAGGAAGTTTGACAGACAAGTGGAAGGGGCTAACTTACCAGTGTCCACACATGCATGCAAGCCAACATATTTTTCTAATGCAGTAATATCAGATTGCTCAGCATACATGGTGGATTGAATGCGTTCCAAATTCTCTGCCTTCTCACTTGTTCCTCCCCAAGGACTTGTGAAAGGTACTTCCTCTTCTTGTGGCTCATCCACCATCACCACTTCATCTTCAATTTGATCCATTCCCACAACCAGATTCTGCTCAACTTCAGCTTCATGTGGCTCTATGGGAATCACAATACACGGTGGTGGAGGTGGTAAATATGACAAAAAGGTTTCCCAATCCTCCTTGGAGTATATATATATATATAAGCTCACTAGTCATAGGATCGACTCGTGATGGAATATTATGTGATAGAGAAAACTCCTCGAAGAATTCTCCCAAATTTATATCGTCTTCCCAACACAAGTTATCCTCCAAAATATGACTAGAAGATTCCTCATCAGGTGGATAATAAAAATTTTCCATGACTTTCGTCCACCTTGCAAAAACAGAACTCAAAACAAAAAGATCAAATATATACAGAAAAAATCAAATATACACAGGAAATAAAAATTAAGAAAATGTCTAAATTAGTTGTCTCATTTGTTACTAATGATATTGGCAAAGCCGATCCCCAGCAATGGCGCCAAAAACTTGATGCGGATTTTTAAGAATAAAGGCAAGTGCACCTCGTCGCAAACAAGTAATACGGTGGTAAGACCGGTTATCGTATCCACAGGGATCGGTTGCCAATTACCAATTCACAAACTCAACAACTATCTAGACTAAACTATGGTATGAAGAGATCATAAAATAAAGAAATAAAATATTTTTGGTCTTTTGGGAATTTTATCGAACACTTGGAGGGCAACAGAAATTGTGGCTAAAGTTGTCAGTGTTAGACTACACTAATCCTCCCTTAATTGCAATGAAATGGCTTCTAACACAAATTCTAATTCAATAATGACAATCAAGTCTTTTCTAAAATACTCAAGCATAATGTCTTAGGTGCAATGAGCCTAAAACCCCAAATTAAACCCTAATGTCTTAGGTGGATTAACCTGAAATTTTGCATTAAGTCAAGACTTATAAGATTGCAAGCAGCCAACACCTATGTCTAGATTCTTGAACTACTTGGCATATGATTCATGAGCATGCCTTAACATCAATCTGTCAATTGTCTATCAAAGCAACATATCATTCCTATGGGTAGCTAAGCCAAGGAAAGCATTAAGCACAGAATCACAAACTCAAAGAAATAGAGACTTGCATTAAAACAACCAAATCAAATACAAACAAGTTTAGAAAAGCTACATCTAACCCCAACAATAGGGGATTTAACTACTCACAATAAATGAGAATACAAAAGAAAAGGAGAGAAGAGATGAAGAACACTCATAGAAGAATCCTCCAATCTTCTTTCATTCCCAGAGCAAGGAAAACATCCCCTACTAGGGTTGGAACCCTAATCCAGCCGCAGCCTCCAAGTGCTCCCAAGTGCCTCCCCAAAAAGCTCCCAAAAAAACCTGCCAAAAAATCCCTCTTTCTGCCCTAAAACAGCAACTTATACCAATCAGTTCTGCGCGCGTTCGCGAGGCGAGTGGATTCTCTCGAGGAGAATATTAAAATCTGCTGTTGCTGAGAAATGGGATCTCGCGAGGCGAGAGTTTCTCGCGATGCGAAAACGAAAGGTTCTTCTCAATTACGCCCGTGAGGAGCATCAGGGCCTGGGCGTGATGGCTTCTGATCCCCAGACTCGCGAGGCGAGCCATGGTTCGCGGGGCGAACCAGAAAGATGACATTCTGCTGGAACAGTCAGCTCTCTGTGTCGCGAGGCGAATTAAGTCTCGCGGGGCGAATCACCAGAATTCTGCTTGGCTCAATTTCTTCTCTTTTCAGGCTCTTTTTCATCCAAGCTCCATCAAGGCTAATTCTGAGCATTTTTACATTAATTCCTGGAAAACAACACCAAGAAACCGCTTCACCCGTTCCAAGGGAAAAACTAATAAAAACCAAATAAAGAATGCCTAATCTATATGAAAAATGCATGCAAAAGTGTACAGAAAACATGATGTAAAATCACACTATCAAATCACCCCAAGCTTATTCAATTGCTTGTCCTCAAGCAATCACTAAGGCCAGAAGAATAAACAGAGTATGGATAGTGAACTAAGAACCCGAGTAAATGATCCAAGCAATAGGCAATTCAAACAATTCAGCAAGAGACAATCAATTCAAGTCCAATTAGAGGCTTAGGTTCCTTAGACTCATGTTCTCACTGATTTGGGCACTCTTTCTCGCCCGAAGCTCACCCCAAGCTTGTTCATTTGCTTGGCTCTCTTTTCTCACCTCACTCAAGTGTTTAGGGGATCAGACATTTCACTCAATTTTCCTCAAGGAATGAATCCTACCATAGGCTTGACTATCAACCAAATCTCTACTTTATTAAAGAAAACAATTTAGAATCAAGAGGTCTTTCACTTGGTTGTAACGTGGCCATGGGATTAATCGTTAGGTGGGGAAATCAATAAAAGGACATTTCAAAAGGCTACACAAAACATTAAGCATTGCAAATCATGACACCTTCTAAAATACCTTCTTGGGTTTTCGATTTATTTTTCCATCTTTCTTTTCTTTCTTTTTCTTTTTATTTCTCATTTCTTTTTGTCATCCCCTTCTCTATATATTTTATTTTTGTTTTTCTTTTGTTTTTCTTTTATTTGGAGAAGGGAAAATTTTCAGCTCAAGAGAAAATTTTTTTTTTTTTCTGATTCTTTCATCCCATACTTTCTTCAACTACCCTTTTACCCTTTTGTAATACTTTAGAAGGTATCCTACCAAACATCGTTCAACAATATATTTCAAGGTACCAAGAAAAGTATTTCTATTCTTTCGGAGCTCAAAATTGGGCAACTAAGGGGTAGCATTTCATCATTCAAAGCTCAGAAGGCCAGAAAAATACCTACTGCCTCAATCATTTTCAAAAATGTTTTCAAAAATTTTTAATCTTTAAAATGGTTTTAAGTCAAGTTCTAGAGAAAACAAACCAAGAGGAATAACACTCTAACACAAAGAATGGGGTAAAATTTAGTGAGTACCCCCTTTGGCTCAAAATCTCACATTTTAATAGTTCAAGAATCAATGAAAAACACAAATCTATAGAACCATCTGCTAATTATCAACTATCCAAGATTATCTCAAACATTTTTATTCGCAGCCTTATCACAAGAATAGAAAATTGGGTTCAAAAATTCACTATCTCAATTTATTTGGCATTTAGTTCTCACAATTGGATGCAAAATCTAAACAAGGGCAATCTAATTGTGTGATCATGCAAAACTATCATGCAAAACTATATGAATGCAACATAAAAAATGCAAATGCAAAATACCCATACCCCAAGCTTAAGAATTTACATTGTCCCCAATGTAAACAATTAAGTAGGAAAGAGGAGAAAAATTGGAACGGCTTACCGAGGCGGTAGCGGGTGCTGGTTCACATGCTTTTTGGCTTTGTTTCTCCCTGCCCTTTTTGATTCTCCTTCCTTATTAGCCTGAAAACACTTAAAAAATTTATTAATAGAAGAAAACTCTTGATCTTCTCAAATTATTCAAGAGTTTAAAAGTCAAAAACAAAAAGGAAAAAGGAAAAGAAAAATTGGGTTGCCTCCCAATAAGCGCTTCTTTAACGTCACTAGCTTGACGTCCTAGGATCCTCCTCCCGGATCAAATGGTAATTGGAGTGGAGATTGTAGCAGTAATATGACTTTATCCTCCACTCCACCCAGCCAGTGTGTGAAAGCACCATTGACCTCTTCAACTATAATAATGCATTTACTTCCCAGCGGGTCAAATGGCATTTTCACCAGGAAGTTTGACAGACAAGTGGAAGGGGCTAACTTACCAGTGTCCACACATGCATGCAAGCCAACATATTTTTCTAATGCAGTAATATCATATTGCTCAGCATATATGGTGGATTGAATGCTTTCCAAATTATCTGCCTTCTCACTTGTTCCTCCCCAAGGACTTGTGAAAGGTACTTCTTCTTCTTGTGGCTCATCCACCATCACCACTTCATCTTCAATTTGATCCGTTCCCACAACCAGATTCTGCTCAACTTCTGCTTCATGTGGCTCTATGGGAATCACAATACACGGTGGTGGAGGTGGTAAATATGACAAAAAGGTTTCCCAATCCTCCTTGGAGTATATATATAAGCTCACTAGTCATAGGATCGACTCGTGATGGAATATTATGAGATAGAGAAAACTCCTCGAAGAATTCTCCCAAATTTATATCGTCTTCCCAACACAAGTTATCCTCCAAAATATGACTAGAAGCTTCCTCATCAGGTGGATAATAAAAATTTTCCTTGACTTTCGTCCACCTTGCAAAAACAGAACTCAAAACAAAAAGATCAAATATATACAGAAAAAATCAAATATACACAGGAAATAAAAATTAAGAAAATGTCTAAATTAGTTGTCTCATTTGTTACTAATGATATTGGCAAAGCCGATCCCCGGCAACGGCGCCAAAAACTTGATGCGGATTTTTAAGAATAAAGGCAAGTGCACCTCGTCGCAAACAAGTAATACGGTGGTAAGACCGGTTATCGTATCCACAGGGATCGGTTGCCAATTACCAATTCACAAACTCAACAACTATCTAGACTAAACTATGGTATGAAGAGATCATAAAATAAAGAAATAAAATATTTTTGGTCTTTTGGGAATTTTATCGAACACTTGGAGGGCAAATGAAATTGTGGCTAAAGTTGTCAGGGTTAGACTACACTAATCCTCCCTTAATTGCAATGAAATGGCTTCTAACACAAATTCTAATTCAATAATGACAATCAAGTCTTTTCTAAAATACTCAAGCATAATGTCTTAGGTGCAATGAGCCTAAAACCCCAAATTAAACCCTAATGTCTTAGGTGGATTAACCTGAAATTTTGCATTAAGTCAAGACTTATAAGATTGCAAGCAGACCAACACCTATGTCTAGATTCTTGAACTACTTGGCATATGATTCATGAGCATGCCTTAACATCAATCTGTCAATTGTCTATCAAAGCAACATATCATTCCTATGGGTAGCTAAGCCAAGGAAAGCATTAAGCACAAAATCACAAACTCATAAAGAAATAGAGACTTGCATTAAAACAACCAAATCAAATACAAACAAGTTTAGAAAAGCTACATCTAACCCCAACAATAGGGGATTTAACTACTCATAATAAATGAGAATACAAAAGAAAAGGAGAGAAGAGATGAAGAACACTCATAGAAGAATCCTCCAATCTTCTTTCATTCCCAGAGCAAGGAAAACATCCCCTACTAGGGTTGGAACCCTAATCCACCTTGACCTCCAAGTGCTCCCAAGTGCCTCCCCAAAAAGCTCCCAAAAAAACCCGCCAAAAATCCCTCTTTCTGTCCTAAAACAGCAACTTATACCAATCAGTTCTGCGCGCGTTCGCGAGGCGAGTGGATTCTCGCGAGGCGAATATTAAAATATGTTGTTGCTGAGAAATGGGATCTCGCGAGGCGAGAGTTTCTCGCGACGCGAAAACGAAAGGTTCTTCTCAATTACGCCCGTGAGGAGCATCAGGGCCAGGCGTGATGGGCTCGATTCCCAGGACTCGCGAGGCGAGCCATGGTTCAAGGGGGCGAACCGGAAAGATGACATTCTGCTGGAACAGTCGGCTATCCGTGTCGCGAGGCGAATTAAGTCTCGTGGAGGCGAATCACCCAGTCGCTTGGCTCAATTTCTTCTCTTTTCAGGCTCTTTTTCATCCAAGCTCCATCAAGGCTAATTCTGAGCATTTTTACATTAATTCCTGCAAAACAACACCAAGAAATCGCTTCACCCGTTCCAATGGAAAAACTAATAAAAACCAAATAAAGAATGCCTAATCTATATTAAAAATACATGCAAAAGTATACAGAAAACATGATATAAAATCACACTATCACTTATACTCTAACTAACTAACAATCTTTGTTTTGGATTAACTACAACAAAAATAATACAACTCAATTAATAATAACGATAATAATGCGTAAAAGAAGCCTTGATTGCTGCCAAGTATTTGGTGAGTCTGTCTAGAAGTGATGCAGACACCCACGTGCAAATTGATCTCTAATTGTGGACCGTTGGATCAACATGATGATGAGTTAGTTTAACGGTTAATAACCTCCATTAACGGCAAAATTAACGAACATCATGCTATCCACTTTTGCCAGGTTTTACGGTTAATTTGCACGGTTCGTATTTCCTCGAAAGGGACGGTGTCGTCGCATACGGCCATTTTATTCGCCGACATATCAGTTAATATTACCCTAAAAATCAAAGTAGATCCCATAGCCATGTGCTCTAGCTCATTTTTTCAGTCCTCTTATGAAACACGTAGATGATGTATTTTTATTTATTTATTATTAATTTTATGAGTTTAATTTTGATAAGTCGTAGGTAAATTTTTTTTTATAGTAATCACAAATCATTTCACATATTATAAAATTATAAATATTTCTAGTAAATTGAGCAAAAAAAAAACTTTCTAGTAAATTAATGATTTATAATTAATTGATATTATAAAAAACATATTAATATTACTCTATTTTTCTCTTCTTCTGGCACTTTCTTAAGTAATAGAGTTCCAGTAGAGGATTTGCATTCCTCTATTTAGCAATTCTATCCTTTATTTGTATTTCCTAATAATATGTTAATGTCGGGTAGATTTTGAATTTGACTATTCTGATATGGTTCCCTTGAGCTCGACCAAAATTTTTGCTACT
>JAUPTC010001137.1:0-7500 GCA_030762895.1 Sophora flavescens
TGTTCCCTTGGTTCCTTTCAGCATAGACCTAGCCAGATCCGGCACCTGGTGCATCCGGGGACCCATTCCCGGTGCACCATTCCCTCGTTCCCTTGGCTCCTTTCCGAACTGATCGAGCCAGATCCGACCCTTGGTGCACCCGGAGACCCGTGCACCATTCCCTCGTTCCCTTGGTTCCTTTCCATACCGACCAAGCCAGATCCGGCACCTGGTGCACCCGGGGACCCGTGCCCGGTGCACCATTCCTTCGTTCCCTTGGTTCCTTTCCGCAATGACCGAGCCAGATCGGGCATCACGTGCACCGACCGAGGCCGATCTAAGCGGTGGTTGGAGTTAGCTGTCACCGAGATAACAACTACAACTACTACTATATATAATATGTAATATATATATATATATATATATATATATATATATATATATATATTATATAATAGCCTGAGATCCCCCCCTCCCCCATTAATAGAATAATATGCAAAGACCCATTTTCCAGCACAAGACATCCTTTTTGCTGGGGAGACATACTCTTTTTTTCCAAGCTAGAGATCGAATTTTGGCCTGATTTATACAGGGATGCTTATAAAAATGGGAGCTAGCCAACAAAAAATTTACAGAATTTTTCACCTTACCATTTTCTTTTTATCAATTTTCAAAGTGGAAAACCGAAACAATTCCCAAAAAATGGAAAATGGGTCTAGCCATCGAATTTTGAGCTGATTTTTTGCAGGCACGATACTTATAATATTCCCAAGGTTTCCTCCAATGTCTCGTGGCATTTCATGATGGTGGATATTTTTCATGATTTTTCAACCACACCGGGGACATGTACCCTGTGCACCAGGCCCATGCATCCTTGGTTCCCGACCGCACCCACCGAGCCTGATCAGGCATCACGTGCCCCGGGGACCTGCGCCCGATGCACCAGGACTACGCACCGAATGAGCTATATCGAGCATCATGAACCGACCACTTGCACCGGGAACAGGGATTTCTGTACCAGGACTCGTTGACTCGACCCTTGCTCATTGGGTTCTTTGCCTCACCGTCTCGGTCGCATGACCCACGGTCGGGCTCCCGGACTTGCCCACATGCACCCAGGGCTAAGCCACACATCACCAGCTCGGGCGACTTGGCCCGTTCACGTGCACTCGGACAATCGTCCCCTGCTCCATGGCTTCTCGCGACACTTGTTGGCAACCCATGACTGATAGTGTGACTTTACATCACGTTTCCTGTACACTTTTGCATGCATTTTTCATATAGATTAGGCATTCTTTATTTGATTTTTAGTTAGTTTTTCCTTTGGAACAGATAAGGTGGTTGTGTGTGTTGTTTTGCAGGAATTTATGATTACTTGCCCAAGATTTGGCCATGATGAAGCTTGGATGAAGATAAAGCCTGAAAAGAGAAGAAATTGAGCCAAGAAGAATTCTAGGAATGCTCGCCTCACGAGACTGAAGACCAGCCAGAAATAACAGAATGTCATCCTTTCTGTCTTGCCCCGCGAATCACACCTCGCCTCGCGATCCTGAAGGCTGACTGTGCCAGAGAATGCAACCATTTCTGTCTCGCCACGCGAACCATGTCTCGCCTCGCGTGCCTGAGGACCAGAAGCCATCACGCCCAGGCCCTAATACTCATCACGGGTGTATTTGAGAAAACCCTTACTGTTTCACCTCGCGAGCCACGTCTCTCCCCACGAGCGCTCAAAACCCAGAACCCCTGTTATAAGCTGTTTTAGGGAAGAATTAGAGGGGGATTGATTGGAAGGAAAGGAGGCGGCCAAGAAACCCTAAAAACGCAATTTCTGCTGCTGTGGTTGGGAGCATCCTTCCATGGAGTTCTTCCCTTCCTTCATCTCAGTATCTTTTCTTTTCCCTTTTACTTTGATGATGTGTAGCTAAACCCCCATAGTTGGGGTTAGGGTAGCTATTTCTGAATTCTCATGTATATGACTTGATCTTGTAATATGGTTTTTACTTCTTTATTGAGTGATTGATTTTCTGTGCTTAATGCTTGTTGCGGCTAGCACCCCCATGACTTGATTAGCGTTTTGATACGCAATTGGAAAATTCGTATTAGAACCGGAACTGAAATTAATCACCTAGTAACCCTTGTATCCAGGAATGGAACTAGGTTTATTAGCAATTACGTAATCCCTAATCATCATGCAAATTCATTAATCTAGGCCACCTAAGGAATTAGGGTCTATTAGTGGATTTAGGCTCTTGTCATCTGAAGAATCGGGGCTTGAGTAATCTAGTGGATTGATTGTCATATTTGAAGTAGAAACTGTTTATTAGTCATTTCATTGCATGGGAATGAAGTTTAGTGAACCTAATCCCAACATCTTTTATCATATTTGAAAACCATCTTTTATTGCCTTCCAAGTGTTTGAGAAAATTACGAAAAGAGTTTGTTTTTCTTATTCTGTTTATTTTTACTTTTCTGGGCTTGATATGTCATATTGAGCTCCCTTCCATCCAAAGAATCGCTTAGATAGTAGTTGAATTGGTATGTGCTAGTACTTGTCTCAGTCCTCGTGGGAACGATATCGGTCTCACCACCGTATTACTTGTACGACTCGGTATACTTGCCGAAGTCTCAACAAGTTTTTGGCGTCGTTGCCGGGGACTGCGTCTCAATATTAGCATATCCATTTCGGTTACTAATTTAGGCAAAAAAATTTCTGTTATAATCTGTTTTCTGTCATAATTTTATGTTCTGTTTTTGCTGTTATTTTTGTGGTGTGTTTGCTGTTGTGTGCTAACCTTTACTGCTAACACTCTTGTTTGCTAGACTGTTTGTGTATGCGAGGTACTATCCCAGCTAACCAACTCCTCTACGACCCAGAAATTGAAAGAACAGCTAGGGCGAATCGGAGGCAAGCAAGACAGCAGAATTTGTTAGAACAACAAGGAGAAGAACAAGAGACTTCCACCTCTCAAGTTTGTCAAGAAGAACTCAGGATGGCAGGCAATGGTGAAGGTGCTCCACCACGGAGGACACTTGGTGACTATGCCAATACAAATGTCAACCGGCATGTCACTAGCATAGTGAGGCCTCCAGTGAAATGCAACAATTTTGAAATCAAGCCAACTCTCATCAATATGGTTTCACAAAATCAGTTTGCCGGGTTGGAGAAAGAAGATCCTAATAGTCATGTCTCCAATTTCCTGGAGTTGTGTGACACGGTGAAGATAAATGGTGCCTCCGATGATGCAATTCGCCTGAGGTTGTTCCCTTTCTCTCTAAGAGATAGAGCCAAGTCTTGGCTCCAATCACAACCAAGGGGGAGCTTCACTACATGGGACGACTTAGAGGCAAAATTTATGGCAAGGTTCTTCCCCACCTCAAGATTTGTAAAGACAAGGGGTGACATCATAAGCTTTGCTGAACAAGAAGGTGAGACTCTGCATGACGCCAGGGAAAGGTTCAAGGAATTGCTCCGAAGATGTCCAAATCATGGGTTTGATGATCATACCCAAATGCAAACCTTCTGCAATGGATTGAGGCCGTCAACCAGGTATATGTTGGATGCCTCAACTGGAGGATCCATGATCACAAAGACAGCAGAGGAAGCATTGGTTTTGATAGAGGCTATGGCATCTAATGACTACTTGATGCATCATGATCGGGGTCCCACATCAAGAAGGGGAGTATTGGAGTTAGATTCACAAACTGCACTGTTGGCTTAGAACAAACTCATGACACAACAACTGGAGTCTCTTACCAAGCAACTAGCTCAACTCCCACAACAACTCCAAACTGTTCAAGGGACAACCATGCCACCACAACAGGTAATGAGATGTGATTTTTGTGGAGGAGATCATGATAATTGAAGATGTGAGGCACCACCTAGTTCCCATGAGGAAGCTAATTTTATGGGGAACTATAGGCGGCAAGGCAACAACCAATTCCCTAACAACTACAACCAAGGGTGGAGGAATCAACCAAATTTTGGTTGGAAGCAAGATGTCGGACAAACAAGCAAGCCTATTCCTACACAACCGCCTCAAGACCGGACTTCTATCTTGGAGAACACCCTCAATCAGTTCATGCAGATGTCCATGTCAAACCAGAAAAACACTGATGCTTGTATAAAGAACTTGGAGGTTCAAGTTGGACAGATTGCAAAGCAACTAGCAGAGCAATCTAGCAGCAGTTTTTCAGGTAACACTCAAACTAATCCTAAAGAGCATTGCAAGGCTATTGTGTTGAGGAGTGGTAAAAGCCTTGAGGAAGAGAGTGGTGGGCATTTGGTGAAAAATCAGAGAGATGCTGAAAAAACAGAGGTGAATGCTGAAAAAACTGATTTGAATAAGGAAAAAGGCAAAGAGGTTGTAGTAGAAGAGGAAGAAGAAAAAGACAATGAAGAAGAAAAAGACAATGAAAAAGACAAGAGGGAAAAATTAGTAGATGAAAATTCGATTTTGAGGAGAACTAAAAGTCAGATTTTGAAAGATGGAGACAAGCCTCAAGTGATCCCCTCTTACGTAAAGCTACCATATCCTCATTTGAGCAAGAAAAAGGAAAACGAAGAGCAGTTTGCTAAGTTCCTTGACATCTTCCAGAGGCTACAGATCAACATACCCTTTGCTGAAGCACTAGAGCGGATGCCCACTTATGCAAAATTCATGAAGGAGTTGCTCACAAAGAAAAGAAAATTTAAAGAAGGCGAGACTGTTGCCTTGACTGAAGAGTGCAGTGCGATACTTCAAAGGAAGCTACCTCCAAAGCTTAAGGATCCTGGTAGTTTTACAATCCCCTGCACTATTGAGAGCGTTGCTATTGGGAAGGCTTTGTGTGACTTGGGAGCGAGTATCAATTTGATGCCGCTTTCAATTTTGAATAAGCTTGGAGGTGGTGAGGTAAAACCAACAAGGATGGCATTGCAACTAGCTGATAGATCAATAAAGCATCCTTATGGTATTCTGGAAGATGTCCTGGTAAAAGTAGATAAGTTTATCTTCCCAGCAGACTTTGTGATATAAGACATGGAGGAGGATGAAGAGGTTCCACTTATATTGGGGAAACCTTTTCTAGCAACTGGTCGAGCCTTGATAGATGTACAAAAAGGCCAGCTTCGACTCAGAGTGCAAGATGAAGAGGTTACCTTCAACGTATTTGAAGCTATGCATCGCCCGAGTGTCGAAGAAAACTGTTTCCGCATGGACATTGTGGATGTAGTAGCTAAGGAAGCCTGTGCACGTCAGCACCACTCCTCTACTATTGAGAAGTTACTTGTCAATGCTATTGAAAATCTTGATGAGATAGAGGAGGAGGAATTATAAGAGTGTTTGTGTGATCTGGAAGCCCAACCTAAGCAACTTGCTATCAACACTTTGAAGGAAGAGCTCAATAAGGATGAAGTTCAAGAGAAGCTCCAGTTATAGCTTAAGCCCCTACCTCCCCATTTGAAGTATGTGTTCTTGGGTGTGAATGATGAAAACCCTGTCATAGTGAGCAATGAATTGTCCAAATTGGAGGAGGAGAAACTTGTAAGGGTGCTTCGAGAGCATAAGACAGCTATCGGATGGTCCATCTCAGATTTGAAAGGTATTAGCCCCACGTTTTGTATGCACAAGATCATGAAGGGCTGAATTTAAACCGGTGGTCCAACCGTAGAGGAGGCTCAATCCTACAATGAACGAAGTGGTGAAGAAGGAGGTGCTGAAACTCCTTGAAGCTGGAATGATCTATCCTATTCCGATAGTTCTTGGGTGAGTCCGGTACAGGTGGTTCCAAAGAAAGGTGCCATGACCGTCGTGCACAACGAGAAGAATGAGTTAATCCCAACTAGAACGGTCACTGGTTGGCGGATGTGTATAGATTACCGGAAGCTTAATCAAGCTACTAGGAAGGATCACTTCCCACTTCCATTCATGGACCAGATGTTGGAAAGGTTGGCCGGGCAAGCTTACTATTGTTTCTTGGATGGTTATTCGGGTTATAACCAAATTGCGGTTAACCCGGAAGACTAAGAAAAAACTGCTTTCACATGCCCGTTTGGAGTTTTTGCCTATCTGAAGATGCCTTTCGGTCTTTGCAATGCGCCTGCGACATTTCAAAGGTGCATGCTTTCCATTTTTTCTGATATGGTAGAAAAATACATTGAGATTTTCATGGATGATTTTTCTTTTTTCGGTTCCTCTTATGATAACTGTTTGTCTAACCTTGCTGCTGTGTTAAAGAGGTGCATGGACACCAATTTATTCTTAAATTGGGAGAAGTGTCATTTTATGGTGCAGGAAGGCATTGTGCTTGGGCACAAAATTTCAGCAAAGGGGATCGAAGTGGATAAATCCAAGATCGATGTGATTGAGAAGCTACCTCCACCAGTGAATGTCAAGGGTGTGAGGAGTTTCCTTGGGCATGCAGGGTTTTACCGGCGGTTCATCAAGGACTTTTCAAAGATAGCCAAGCCGCTGTGTAGCCTTGGGCACCATTCCCTCGTTCCCTTGGTTCCTTTCTACACCGACCGATCCAGATCCCGCACCTGGTGCACCCGGGGACCCGTACCCGGTGCACCATTCCCTCGTTCCTTTGGTTCCTTTCCGCACCGACCGAGTCAGATCCGGTACCTGGTGCACCTGGGGACCCGTGCCCAGTGCACCATTCCCTCGTTCCCTTGGTTCCTTTCCGCACCGACAGAGCCAGATCCGGCACCTGGTGCACCCGGAGACCAGTGCCCGGTGCACCATTCCTTCGTTCCCTTGGTTCCTTTCCGCAACGACCGAGCCAGATCGGGCATCACGTGCACCGACAGAGGCCGATCTAAGCGGTGGCCGATCTAAGCGGTGGTCTACTACTACTACTACTACTACTACTACTACTACTACTGCTGCTGCTGCTGCTACTGCTACTGCTGCTACTGCTGCTGCTGCTGCTCCTCCTCCTCTTCCTCCTCCTCCTACTACTACTACTACTACTACTACTACTACTACTACTACTATGTCTGCCGCCGCTCGCTACTCCTACTCATCGCATCGCCACCTCGCCGCCACTCACGCTACGCTCTGCTCACTCTGCTATTACTACTACTACTTACTACTCACTCTCGCATCGCTCTCGCTCGCATTCTACAGCTACAGGCACCTCCCCCCCTACAATAGCATAATATGCTACTACTACTACTACTCCTACTACTACTACTACTGCTACTGCTGCTACTGCTACTGCTACAGGCACCTCCCCCCTATAATAGCATAATATGCAAAGACCCATTTTCCAGCACAAGACATCCTTTTTGCTGGGGAGACATACTCTTTTTTTCCAAGCTAGAGGTCGAATTCTGGCCTGATTTTTTGCAGGGATGCTTATAAAAATGGGAGCTAGGAGTCGAAAAATTTACAGAATATTTCACCTTACCATTTTTTTAATCAATTTTCAAAGTGGAAAACCGAAACAATTCCAAAAAAAATGGAAAATGGGTCTAGCCATCGAATTGAGATGATTTTTTTGCTGGAACCATATTTATAATATTCCCAAGGTTTCCAC
>JAUPTC010001137.1:15000-20000 GCA_030762895.1 Sophora flavescens
GAGCCGGGCACCCACAACCTCACCACACCATCGAGAACCCCACGAAATTGACAACTATCGAAAGCCAACATTTTTAAAAACAAAAAACATTGCAAGGATCCTTTCCGATGCACCTCAGTCGATCTGGTGTTCGGCACCCCTAACAATGCCACTTCAGGACGATCACCCGTCTCTTGGTGCTTCGACTCCACACCGGAAGGCATCACCTAACACCAAGTCCATCCACAACCAAGGTCGAGGAGCCGCGCACCCACAGCCTTGCCACACCATCGAGTACTCCACCACGAAATTGATAAATATCGAAAGCCAACATTTTTAAAAACCAACAACATCATGAGGATCCTTTCCGATGCGCCTTCAGCCGATCTGGTGTTTGAGCACCCCCTCACAAGGCAACTTCAGGACGATCACCCATCTCTTGGTGCTTCGGCTCCGCCCTAGAAGGCATCACGTAACACCACGTCCATACACAACCAAGGTCGAGGAGCCGCATGCCCACAGCCTCGCCACACCATCGAGTACCCCACGAAATTGAAAAATATTGAAAGCCAACATTTTTAAAAACCAACAATAGCGAGATGATCCTTTCCGATGCGCCTTCAGCCGATCTGGTGTTTGAGCACCCCTTACAAGGCCACTTCAGGACGATCACTCGTCCCTTGGTGCTTCGGCTCTACCCCGGAAGGCATCACCTAACACCACGTCCATCCACAACCAAGGTCGAGGAACCGCGCACCCACAACCTCGCCACACCATCGAGTACCCGACAAAAATTGATAAATATCGAAAGCCAACATTTTTAAAAACCAACAACATCACGAGGATCCTTTCCGATGCACCTTCAGCCGATCTAGTGTTTGAATACCCCTTACAAGGCCACTTTAGGACGATCACCCGTCTCTTGGTGCTTCGGCTCCGCCTCGGAAGGCATCATCACCTAACACCACGTCCATCCACAACCAAGGTGGAGGAATGGCGCACCCACAGCCTCGCCTCACCATCGAGTACCCCACGAAATTGATAAAATCGAAAGCCAACATTTTTAAAAACGAAATTGACAAAATTTCGAAAGCCAACATTTTTAAAACGGGTGCCAGTCACATTGGGAGGATCCTTTACGGTGCGCCCAACCGGTTTGGTGTTGGGGACCCCCTCCTTGGTCACATCCGGAAGATCACGCGTCCCTTCGTGTTGCGAATCCGCCCCGAAGGGCATAACCTAACAGAACGTCCATCCACAACCTAGGTCGAGGAGCCACACCCATGAATCCTCAACATACCATGGAAAATCCCCACAAAAACGGTACAATTCGATGCCCACATTTTTCCCCGGGCCCGCCTCCATGGCCCACCTCTCGTGAACGCCCCGGGCCCGCCCGCACCCTGGCCCACAGAGTCGGTCGGTCGGAAGATGACCCGATCGAGTCACCTACCATGTCGTGGGCAAGGTCGATGTGCAATGTTGAGGATCATTGCACCGGCATTGGGGGGGTGGACCATGGTGCACCAGGCTTGGCACCACGTCAGGGTTAGGCCGGCACCTCTCCCCCCTATAATAGCATAATATGCAAAGACCCATTTTCCAGCACAAGACACCCTTTTTGTTGGGGAGCCATACTCTTTTTTTCCAAGCTAGAGGTCGAATTTTGGCCTGACTTTTTGCAGGAATGCTTATAAAAATGGGATCTAGGGGAAAAAAAATTTACAGAATTTTTCACGATACCATTTTTTTTTATAAATTTTCAAAGTGGGAAACCGAAACAATTCTCAAAAAATGGAAAATGGGTCTAGCCATCGAATTTTGAGCTGATTTTTTGCAGGCACACTACTTATAATATTCCCAAGGTGCCCACAAAGTTTCGTTGCATTTCATGAAGGTTGTGATATTTTATGATTTTTCAACCGAAATCAGGGATATGCGACAGTTCGACGACTAGTAACCTAGGCTACAAATTGAATTTTGACCTAAATTTTTGCACGCACACTTGCTATATATTTTCCAGCTTTACCTCCAAATTGTGTTGCATTTCATTGAGTGGTTGGAGTTTTGGGAACTTTTAGCCGAAATGTGGTATACTAGCATACTTAAACATATGGTGGACCCTGGTTTACATGTTTGCTTTTCCACCACGCCTTCTAAAAAGTCTAGGGGGTGTAAGACTAAGCCCTCATTCATGTTTTGATGTATGACAAACAAAGTGTATTTTGCATAAGATTTTTAATTCTGACTACGTACTCATTACGTGTTAAGTTGCATGCAAGATTACTCGTCCAACAAAGCAAAACTAGCGCACGTCCAACACAGGTAAAATATAAGCGCTCGTTCAATGAAGTGAACCAAGAATGATGTCCAACAAAGTAAAGAGCTAAAGTCCAATGAACAATTAAAGAGCTCGTCCACTAAAGGAACATCAAAGTAAAAGGCTGACGTCCACTAAAAGAACAAAGAGAGCGCGTCCACTTAAAGAACAAAGTAAAAAGATGTCGTCCACTGAAAGAGCACGGAAGCGCGTCCACTAAAAGAAGCAGAAGAGCTCGTCTGCTGACGTGGCACATGAAGCGCATCCACTGGAAGAAACACAAGAGCAGAGCTCGTCTGCTGACGTGGCACATGAAGCACGTCCACTGGAAGAAACAGAAGAGCAGAGCTCGTCTGCTGACGTGGCACAAGCGCGCATCCATTGATGAAACACAAGCACGCATCCACTGATGAAACACAAGTGCACGTCCACTGATGAAATACAAGCACGCATCCACTGATGAAACAGAAACTCGCGTCCAATGATGAAATAGAAGCTCGCGTCCACTGATGAAACAGAAGCTCGCGTCCACTGATGAAACAGAAACTCGCGTGCACTGTTGAAACAGAAGCACGCGTCCACTGATGTAAAAAGGAGCTCGCGTCCACTGATGTAACAAAAGCGCATGTCTACTGATAGTAACACTTGGAGAGATCGTCTACTGATATAAAAAGGAGAGCTTGTCTACTGATAGTAACATTTGGAGCCCGTCCAATTGCTTGGTTTTAGCACTCTCGTCTACCAACTGGAGCCCATCCAATAAACTTGAGCTAATACTCCCGTCTGCTGACATGGCAAATGGACACGGCTATCTTTCTCTTCAATTAAACACAGATTTATTACTCTTCAAATAGACTAGGCTATCCTTTCAGATGGAAACAATTATATTTCAAGTAGGACGCAATCTCTACAAAGATCAAACAGAATCACATTTTGAGATCAAGAATCAAGAAAGCAGATTTTGTAAATCAGATCCAAATCTGTCTTAAATGATCCCAACGACTGTAATCTGACTTCTATATAAAGAGGGATCAAAGGAACACTTTTCATACAGAACACGTACAATAACAACAACACAAATTCATTCTGATCCAAAGTGCTTCAACGCTGAGAAAAGTGTGATAGTTAGAACTTCAATTTGTATTATCAGGCTTTTAGAGTCTTGCTTCAACTCAATTCTTTTTTTTGAATTAGAGTGACTAAGAGAGGGTATCTCTTAGGGTTTAACAAGGATAGAAGGGATCCTTGGGTAAAGAAAGCTAGTGTGCTTTATGGAGAATTTTCAAGCAAGGAGGTTATCCTTGTGTTGCTGTAATTAGAATTGTGTAATCTACTGATTATAGTGAAGAAATCCACAGTGGTGTGGGACTGGACGTAGGCTTACTAGAGGAGGTAGCCGAACCAGGATAATCTGTTTGCGTGTTCTTCTAATCCCTAAACTCCATATACTTGTTTAAACTTGAATCTTTAAATCTGAAATCTGTTGTTCCTACTTATAATTCTTCGTGTCATCATTACTTGTTCCATAACCTAATTATTGGAACTAAAATTGAGTGAAAACCAATTTTCTTTAAAGAAACACTGTTTTGCTTTAAATTGTTGAATAAGTTTTCAATACTCAATTCACCCCCCCCCCCCTCTTGAGACCGAAGCCACTACCAACAGGGGGGTCAGGGGAATGCTCTCAAGATTGTATCACAAAATTTGCCCATCTGTGCTCGGTGCATCGGCGACGTGTGCCGAGCACAGTGGTCATGCACGAGTCACGGATAATGCAATGTAACACTTTCAACCTCGATGCACGAGTCACTAGCCAGCCAAAATGAACCTCCATCTTCCTGCACCAACACCTTCAACCGGTCAGCGCCATGTGCACCAGACCCTTGCAACCTTGGTTCCTGTACGCACCGACTGAGCCAAGTCAGAAATCTGGTGCACCACACCGATCCTAATCAGGAATCTGGTGCACCGGACCGAGCCAAGTCAGGAATCCGGTGCACTAGAACGAGCCAAATCATGAAACTGATGAACCACACCGAGCCAAGTCAGGAATCTGGTGCACCAGACCGAGCCAAGTTAGGAATCTGGTGCACCACACCGAGCCAAGTCAGGAATCTGGTGCACCAGACCGAGCCAAATCATGAATCTGGTGCACCACATCGAGCCAAGTCATGAATCTGGGGCACCACACCGAGCCAAGTCAGGAATCTGGTGCACCAGATCGGGCCAAGTCATGAATCTGGGACACCATACCAATCCAAGACAGGAATCTAGTGCACCACACCGAGCCAAATCATGAATCTGGGGAACCACATCGGATCAAGTCATGAATCTGGTGCACCAGACGGAGCCAAACCATGAATCAGGTGCACCAAACCGAGCCAAGTCTGGAATCTACTGCACCAGACCGAGCCAAGTTTGGAATCTGGTGCACCACACCAAGCCAAATCATGAATCTGGTGCACCACACCGGATCAAGTCATGAATCTGGTGCACTAGACCGAGTCAAACCATGAATCAGGTGCACCAGACCTGTGCTCTAGACCTCGCCAAGTCATGAATCTGGTGCACCACTCCGAGCCAAATCAGGAATCTGGTGCACCAGACCGAGCCAAGTCTAGAATCCGGTGCACCACACCGAGCCAAAACATGAATCTGGTGCACACACTGGATCAAGTCATGAATCTGGTGCACCAGACAG
>JAUPTC010001137.1:25000-27500 GCA_030762895.1 Sophora flavescens
GGGCATTTCTAATTTGATTTTGGTTAGTTTTTACCTTGGAACGGGTAAGGCGGTTTTGTGGTGTTTTTGTACAGGAATTACGGATTAAAATGCTCAATATTAACCATGATGGAGCTTGCATGAAGATGGAGCCTGAAAAGTAAGAAAAATGAGTCAAACAGAGCCCATCACGGCCTAGCCATGATGGCCATCACTGCCATGATCGAGTAGAGCTGAAAAGAAAGAATGGAAAAGTCGGAGCTGGTCATGGCCAAGCCGTGATGTCCATCACGGTCGTGACATGCCAACTGAACCAGACCCTCACAAGCAGAACTGATCACGGCTATGCCTTGATGGTGGTCACGGTCGTGACAGACCCACAAGCAGAGCAACCTACAAGGCAGAATCCGTCACGGTCTGGCCGTGACAGGCATCACGATCGTGACATGCAATATATGGATATTTAGAAACTGATTTGATCTGAATTTGTGATTGATTGGGATTCAAGTTACCCTAATCTATAAATAGAGCACTTAGGCTCGAAAATAGGGGGACTTTGGAGAACTTTTGGACTGCTACCTTAGGCAAAATTAGGATTTTCTCTTCTTCTTCTTCTTCTTCTTCTTCTCTCTTAGGTTTTCTTTCGTGTTTTTGTTAATCAAGCTTGCCATGGCCATGGAAATGCTTGAGTAGTACTTTTACTTGTGAATCTGGTGCGCACTTATTTGCATGTCATAGATACTCTAAGGAGGAACCTAGCGGTGAGCTTAGGTATTGGATCTATAGGAATCAAACTTAGGACTTAAATCACGAGAGTTAGAAGCGGTCCTTCAAGGGTTCACGAATTGTCACAAAACTTAAAGGGTTCAATTTAAATTCAATTACCATGAGAGTTGGGGTTGGTTTAATTGGGCTTGGTTTTTGTAACCCGAGAGGGAGCATTAACGTATTTAGGATAAATTCGCCTTCAAAGCAATTTTGATAATTAATAAGGGGTAGTCAATTTGGTAACATGAACAATCTTGTTGGTAACCCAATTCCTAGGAATCCCTTTTGATCTGAAAAAACCCTAATTGATTTACTTTCCTGTTTTAATTGATTGCATTCTTAAATATCTGATTTTCTAGTTAATTCTTATTTCAAAAATCAAATCTTTTCAAAATCCTTTTTTTATAGTCCAGTTTAATTGATTTAATAATAAATTGTTATTTGAGATCACGGTCTCTGAGAGGTCGATCTTTTTATTACTTGGCGACGAATCCGATACAATTGCTGGAATCCACACATCAAGCACGCCGAGCAGGTGCGTGCTGCAATCCATAATCACGATGATGACATCTCCACGAGCATGCCAACGGCATGGGCTTGGGCCACCATCACAATTCGCGTCAGTCAATGCCCTGAGTCGATTGGTAGACCGCCTATCGCCGTTCCACATCCGACCGAAGCACATCGTCAGCCCCCATCCGCTTCCCACCCGACAATTTCAAGCACTCTTTGACTCTCTTTTCAATGTTCTTTTCATATTTTCCTCGAGGTTCTTGTTCACTATTGGTCTCTCGCCAGTATTTAGCCTTGGACGGAATTTACCGCTCGATTGGGGCTGCATTCCCAACCAACCCGACTCGCCGACAGCGCCTCGTGGTGTGACAGGGTCCGGGCACGACGGGGCTTTCACCCTCTCCGGTGCCCGCTTCCAGGGGACTTGGGCCCGGTCCTCCACTGAGGATGCTTCTCCAGACTACAATTCACACTTCGAGGGAGACCGATTCTCATGGTGGGCTCTTCCCGGTTCGCTCGCCGTTACTAATGGAATCCTTGTTAGTTTCTTTTCCTCCACTTATTGATATGCTTAAACTCAGCGGGTAGCCACGCCTGACCTGAGGTCCCGTCGTGGGCAGCCAACGACCGCTCATGGGTCAAAGAGTCCCAAATCCGGTAGGGGTGACACACACGGTCGGTCTCGAGCTTTTACTCAACCACCATCCATCGCGGCGTACTCCACCACGGACTCAATTTTCAGCCAACCGTGAGGCATCGCTCATGGGAAGCCAACATTTGGCCCTTTACTATGCCTAGCAACAAGGCTGAGGTATTGGGCCAACGATGCGCGACACCCAGGAAGCTGTGTTCTCGGCCTAATGGCTTCGGGCGCAACTTGCGTTCAAATACTCGATGGTTCACGGGATTTTGCAATTCACACCAAGTATCGCATTTTGCTACGTTCTTCATCGATGTCAGAGCCGAGATATCCCTTACCAAGAGTCTTTTGGATGCACGTGTCGCAATGCCACCACACAGGCACCGTCTCCTATGCCGACCGGGGACGCGCTAGACAATCTCGATTTCCTTGATGCATTCGGCGCCGGGGTTTCGTTAATGGGAAAAGATGGACCTGCACGAGGAGGGCACCTCCCAACACTAGGGGGACCGAGGCGCCATGCACCTCAAGCCGCACACAAGGAGTCAAACAAATTCATAGGTCGCACTGCTTTATGAGGATTCGACAATGATCCTTCCG
>JAUPTC010001138.1:0-28553 GCA_030762895.1 Sophora flavescens
AAACAAGGTTCCCACGCAAACATGCATGCAACATCAAAAGGTCTTTTAAAGGTTGTAATGGGGCCTGGCTAAAGGTGGGATATTCGAAGGTACTAGGCTTAAGTCCCTAGGAACTAAGAGAGCATGAGCATTTTGACACATTGAACTTCCACTCAAATTCCTTTTTGCATTTTTTTCTTTATGGTTTTGGGTGACTACAACCTTTTTCTTCTAATACCCCTTTTTATATTTTTGCACTTTCTCTTTTTTTTTTTTCTTTTTTTTTCTTTTTTTTCTTCTTTCTTTCTGCCTTTGGCTCCAACCTTTATTTTTTTTTTCTTTTTCTCAATCCCAAACAACACATCATATCCTTGTAGCCACCCCAAACTTAGTTTCTTGCAACCCTTCTCTTGCTAAGCTTCCATGCTCTCCTAATCCTAAGATCGGGTTAACATGGTTTTTCAGATTTTTCGACGTAACATAGGGTCATCATAAAACAATAGGCTAATTAGGCTCAAAGGGGCTAACTAGGGAACATGCATTAGGGATGGTTTCTTTCGGCCAATCAGTTAATTCAAAGAAAGTTGCCTAAATCATTTGATGCAAACACATAGACATGCAAACCATGAAGAGATTCAAGCAAATTCGGGAAAGTGCAGCTTGAAAGTGATTCACATAATTAAAAACATGTTGGAGGCTCAAATCCTCACCTGGAAATTTTTCGCAAATTGTTTGACCGAGATTCAATCCCTAGTGTGTGCATCCCTTCACCCCAAACTTATCATAAATCATGCAATCATGACAAAATATCTCAAAGTTCAATTTTCAATTTTTCACATGGGGGTCAATTTTCAAATTTCAAGACCTAGGGGGGAAATCATCAAGCTAACATATATCATGCAATCTATCTATGCAAATTCAACAGAATCCACCAAGCTTGGCCATAGACACTCACACACAAACTCTTGATCTTCTCAAATTATTCAAGAGCTAAAGGAAAATAAAACAAAAACAAACAATTGGTTCCCTCCCCACACTTAAAACATGCATTGTCCTCAATTAAAGAACATAAATATAAAATCGGAGTGAGGGAAAGGTGAAGGTGCTCCCGATCAAGGTGTAGTTTAGGTGGGCTCTCCGAGGATAGCTCCTCAACAATAGCATCTTTGAGCACCGAGCTCTCATGGAATGGCTTCAAGTGATGCTAGTTAACCTTGAAAACCTTGTTGCTACCTGCACTTTTTATTTCAACTGCACCATGAGGGAAAACATTAGTAACAATGAATGGGCCAATTCACTTGGATCAAGTTTCCAGCCATCACTTTTAGGCGGGAGTTAAACGGTGAAACCTATTGGCCCACAAGAGAATTCTTTCCTAGAAATCATTCTATCATGAAAGTGCTTAGTTTTCTCTTTATAAACCGAGAGCTCTCATAGGCTTCGGCCTCAGCTCTTCAAGCTCTCTGTAATTGGAGTTTTCTTTCAATGCCCTTTTTGCATTTCCAAATCACAGGTTTTGACCGCCTAATAAGTGCAGTGCTCAATCTCTACAGAAGATCACACGCCTTATCGAACACTAGTCTATAGGAGACATCCCTATTGGTGTCTTGAAAGCTGTTCTTTGAGCCCAAAGTGAACGTCTTCTAGACGACGGCTCGATCCTTCCTATTTGGTTGCACCACTTTCTCTAAGATCTGTTTGATCTCTCTGCATGGAGATCTCACCGCCCATTGGTTTGGGGGATGGTACGCAGAGAGACCCCATGCACAACTCGTACTTCCGGAGTAAAGCTTCCATGGTGCGGTTGCGAAATGAGTGCCTTGGTCACTGATGATAGCACGAGGTATTCAAACCTGCAAAAAATATTGGACCGACAAAATTTGCAACAACTCCAGAATCATTAGTCCTAGTGGGGATATCTTCCACCCACTTTGAAACAACAACAACAAGCGGGATATAGAGAAAGCCAAAAGATGCGGGAAGGACCCATAAAGTCGATTCCCCACATCGAATACCTCACAGAAAAGCATGGATCATCAGGCATTTCACTCTTCACGAGTGATGGCTGTACTGTTATCGACATTCTTTACAAGTCGTAAACCTCATAAGAACTCTAAAATGGTGGGCCAAGTAAAAACCTGAGTCTAGGACTTTCCTTGCGGTCCTTTGGGCCCAAAATGTCCCCCCCTACTTGAGAAGCATGAGAAAAGTGCAAAATAGACTCAATCTCAAAGTCGGGGACACATCTCCTAATTACCCGATCATCGCAAAATTTCCAAAGAAATGGATCATCCCAAACATAGTACTTGGCATCACTCTTGAGTTTGTGGACTTGCGACCTAGTTGCACCTGGGGAGAAAACACCAAACAACAAGATAATGACGCTATCGCGCACGCAGCCAAAAGATAAGCGTTAGTAAAATGTAGTTTAGAATGCGACAACTGGGCATCGTATCACAAGGACTCTCGTAATGTTATTATCACAAAATCAGTTTCTTGGGGGTTTTGGAATTCAGTTAAACAAGGAAAACAAAGCAGAAAAACTAATGTAAACTAAACAATTACCAATTAAGCTAAGCGATCAACCCCTCTGCTCTTGGTTTCCCACTATCATCGGTTCAATAAATCCAAGCCCTAAGCGGATCCTAAACCTTTTTCGATTGTAACATCAATAACAAGCAAACCGATGTCACGAGACATATGTTCTAATCCGGAATTAACAACCAGATTAAGCCCTTCGTGAATTAACAAACACGAATTGAGCATGCGAATTAAGCAAATGCGATTAGTTTAGGAACACACAATCATCAAACAAATCAATACCCATTCGATAAAACTGGAATTACAAACAAAGAATATAGAATAGATATTGAAAGAGAGAGCAATTAAATTAGGAATTACATAACCTCAAGCTACAGATAACCGACATTCTGCAGATTGATCAAGGAGACTAGTTCTCCATCAAAAACGCAATACAACCAAAGAAATTCGAAACAAGGATTAGCCAAAGATCCATCGTCGCCCTAAACATCTATTTATAACTCCAGAAACTGCGAATCTCGAGGCGAAGGTCTTCGAGGCGAATATTAAAATGGCGCCTTCTTGAATTTGTATTCTCGCGAGGTGGCGTGATTCTCGCGAGGCGAGTCTTCAAACCTGGGTTGTCACAGCCATGATGCCTATCACGGCCAGGCCGTGATGGTCTTTGTCTTTTGGGGTTTCTCTTCACGCCCGTGATGGGTGTCACGGGATGGCAGTATGCCTAGCGACTTGAGGATCGCGAGGCGAGCAAATAGCTCGCGGGGCGAGGCGAAGAACATGACTTTGCGGCCCTTGGCTGGTCCCGCTCCCTCGCGGGCGAGTATCCGTCGCGTGGCGAGTGTTTCCATTGCAATTTCCATTGTTTCCTTCATTCCTTGGACTCCAAGTCAACTGAAAACATGAAATAGCCATAAGTGCTTTATTTGACTCAAAACTGACTAAATAACCCTAAAACTACTTAAGGGACTCAAAACCTTGCTTGAGGACAATCAGCCTAATTTGGGTGAAAACGAGATATAATTGGGACAAAACCACTGGTCATATAGTCATAAAACTAGATGAGCCGCCAGGCTTATCAAAAATACCCCAAATTCTTGAACTTTGCTTGTCCCCAAGCAAACTAAAACTCAAAACGACTCAAGACTTGGCAAGCTAGAAGGATTTCAACCAATCCCGCACAAATTTCCAAGCAATTCATCAAAACAATTTTCCTTCAATGTTCCCCCACTTTTCAACAATGTAATCCCCCACAATCATTTATTCTCAACATCCGAGAATTTCATCAATCAAACAATCATTAATCTAAGTAGGGATCTAAGTTACACACAAGAGGGAGATCACCAAATTCAAACAATCGCCTTCCTCACAAAGGGGTTTAGTGTTCACTCAATCTCTCGGTTTGTCTAGGTGACAACATTTCACTCGTTTCACTTTTAGAGCACTTCCCATGAATTTGATTTTCATCTCAAAATGGTTCCCCCTTAGAACATGCATGCAACATCAAAAGGTCTTTCAAGGATGTAATGGGTTGGCTAAGGGAAGGATATACAAAGGTACTGTTGAAGTCCCAGGAACTAAGAGAGCATGAAATGTTCACACATTGAATTCCCACTCAAGTTCCTATTCTTATTCTTCTTTTTGCCTTGAGTGGCTACAGCCCTTTTCTAATACCTTCTTGACATTTTGCATTATTTTTTTGAAAGATTTATTTTTGCCCTTTGGCTCCAACCCTTATTTTTTCTTTTTCAACCCCCAACAACACATCATATCTTTGTAGCCACCCCAAACTTAGTTTCTTGCAACCATTCTCTTGCTAAGCTTCCATGCTCTCCCTAATCCTAGAGATCGGGTTAACATGGTTTTTCCGATTCGGGCTCATAACATAAGGTCATCATGAAACAATAGGCTAGTTAAGGCAAGAGGCTAACTAGGGAACATGCATTGGGGACCGGTTCAATTTAGGCCAAGTAGTTAATTCAAGGAAAATTGCCTAAATCATTTGATGCAAACACATAGACATACAAAGTAGTGAAGAGATTCAAGCAAATTGGGAAAGTGCAACAGAAAGTGATTCACACAATCAAAAACATGTTTGGAGGCTCAAATCCTCACCTGGACATTCATGCAAATTGTTTGACGCGAGATTCTATCCCCTAGTGTATACCCATCACCCAAACTTATCATAAGTCATGCCATCACAGAAATCTCAAAGATGACTTTCAATTACAAGGGGATCAATTTTTAAATTTTCAAAACTAGGGGAATCGAGTCACAATAAACATGCTTCATCTATGTAAAATCAATCAAATTCAAAAATTGCAACACAAGACTCAAACACAACTCCTGAGCTTCTAAATTATTGAGGAGCTTTATTGAAAACAAAACAGAAATAAAGCAAGCAGAGAAAATTATCAAGGAGAAAGTGTTAGAACTCATTGAGGCGGTTCCACCAGGGATCCCTTTGTTGTAGCATAAGTCCCACGTGGTAGCCAAAGGGCAAGCTTGTTCATGCTTCCCTAATTTACCTTGATAGGGGAGTTTGAGCGCCGATAATTATGGTAACTCCGCCGGTCATGGACTTCTCACTCCCTCTTGGAGTCACGAATGACCTTCTTCTCAGCAAAGTCTCCCAATAAAATTGGTGTTCAACCCCTTGAAGCGGCCATGGTGCAAAATCCAAAGGCTCAAAACTCCATCACGGTGGCTTCTCGGGGGAGGTGGCAATAGACATTGGTGTCTCGGTGCTTCAACTACATTTTCTTCATTCAACTGTGACTAACAAATTTATCACCTGCTATACATGCAGAATTTGAGTACACCACACAAAGGTTAGTGTTGAGTAGAGTCAATTACATATATCACAATAAATTAGATAGTAAAGGTCGAATGTCGCGGAAATTCAGCACTCAATTCATCCACCCCATCACTCTCAACACATGCATTTGATTTAATTGAATCATCTACTTCCAAAGGTTCTTCATCATCCCAGACATGGTGAAACAGATGTCCTCTGATCCTCCTGATCCTCATTTTTCACGTTTTCTGGAAAAGAATAAACCTGCATAACATTCTATGCACAAAGCGTAAGACAACAAAGACATGCATTAGAATCGGGGGATTCAACACACGGTTATCATCAAGAAGTATTATCAAAATCATCCTCGAGAGGTATTGTCAAGAATAATTGTAGATGCATATGTTCTTCAGGTGTGGAG
Source organism: Sophora flavescens (assembly GCA_030762895.1). Taxonomy (NCBI): domain Eukaryota; kingdom Viridiplantae; phylum Streptophyta; class Magnoliopsida; order Fabales; family Fabaceae; genus Sophora; species Sophora flavescens. Next base: position 5,736 of record JAUPTC010001138.1, read on the forward strand.
TTAGCAATCCAGCGATTGGCGACAATTTGATCAATTAGAATGGACAACTTCTCGAGTGTTGGCTTCTCTCTCCGATGGCTTTCAAGACTTTTCCGTCATTCGTTGAAGATTTGCTTGAAATGCTTATGTTGTTGCATAGAAGCTAACTCATCCAGGCTAGGTTGGATCATTTACTCCAATCATGCCAAAACCACTACTAGACGTTAGCCTTCAAAGAGTTAGGATAATATATGCATGGTGGTGGCTCATAATCAACATAAGGCATATAACCTTGCATGTAATTATCCATGGCGATACTAAGATTCATAACGGACAAAGCAGGCATAACTAATTCAGCAATGAATTTTTTTATTTTTATTTTTTAATTTTTTTATTTTTTGTTAATAACAATAAGAAGTCCAACGGCGCCAATTTGAGCTATACGCGTATGCGTCAAAAGATGAGCAGTTAGTAAAAATGTAGTTTAGAATCACGACAACTCGGGTATCGTATCACAAGGACTCACCAATGTTATTATCACAAAATCAGTTTTCTAGGGGGTTTTGAATTCATGTTAAACAAGGAAAACCAAAGCAGAAAACTAATGTAAACTAAACAATTACCAATTAGCTAGGCGATCAACCTCTGCTCTCGGTTTCCCCCTATCACCGGTTCATATAAATCCAAGCCCTAAGCGGATCTAAACCCTCCAATTGTAACATCAATTAACTAGTGAAAGCGCCATCGAGACATATGTTCCTAATTAGAATTAAGCAAGCGGATTAAGCCCTTACATTGAATTAAGCAAACACGAATTGAACGTACGCGAATTACAAACGCGATTAAGTTTAGGAACACACAATCATCGAAACAATCAATACCCATTGATACAAACTCAATTAAGTTAAAGCAGAGAATATAGAATGATATTGAAAGAGAGTACAATTAAATTAGGAATTACATAACCTCGCGATACGAACAGATTCTGACAGATTGATCAAGGAGACTAGTTCTCCATTAAAAGCGTAATACAACCAAAGAAATTGAAACAAGGATTAGCCAAAGATCCTTTTGTTGCCTAAACAGCTATTTATAACTTTGAAAGCTGCCGATCTATGAAACGATGTCTTACTCCCAGGAAGAATATTAAAACAACGCCTTCTTGAATTTGTATTCCCCTGGCGGCGTAATTCTCGCGAGGCGAGTCTTCAAAACTGGGTTGTCCCGACCATGATGCCTGTCGACGGCAGGACGTGATGGTCTCTGTCTTGAGGGTTTCTCTTCGCATTGATGGTGATCACGGGATGGCCCGTATGCTAGCGACTTCAGAATCGCGGTGAGCAATAGCTACAGGGCGAACGGAAAACATGACTTCCCAGGCCATTGGGCAGTCCTAGCTCTGGGGGCGAGTACACGCTCGCGTGGCGAGTGTTTCCAGTGCAATTTCCATTGTTTCCTTCATTCCTTGGACTCTAAGTCAACAAAACATGAAATAGCCATAAGTGCTTTATTTGACTCAAAAGCTGACTAAATAACCTAAAACTACTTAAGGGACTCAAAAACTTGCTTGAGAACAATCGAAGCTAATTTGGTGAAAACGAGATATAAGTAGCACAAAACCAGTCATTACTAGTCATAAAACTAGATGAGCGGAGGCTTATCAAAATACCCCAAACTTGAACTTTACTTGTCCCCAAGCAAACTAAAACTCAAAGCATTCAAGACTTGGCAAGCTGGAAGGATTTTTACCAATTCGCACAAATTTCAAGCAATTCATCAAAACAATTTTCCTTCGATGTTTACCCTTTTCAACAATGTAATCCCACAATCATTTATTCGAACATCGAGAATTTCATCAATCAAACAATCATTAATCTAAGTAGGGATCTAAGTTACACCAGAGGAGATCACCAAATTCAACAATCCTTCCTCACAAGGGGTTTAGTGTTCCTCAATCTCTCAGTTTGTCTGGAATAACATTTCACTCGAGTTTCACTTTTAAGAGCGCTTCCCGTGAATTTGATTTTCATCTCAAAATGGTTCCCACGAGAGAACATGCATGCAACATCAAAGGTCTTTCAAGGTTGTAATGGGGCGCGGCTAGGGGAAGGATATACAAAATCTTTTGGAAGTCCTAGGAACTAGAGAGCATGAAGTTGTTTACACATTAAATTCCCCACTCCAGTTCCTATTCTTATTCTTCTTTTTGCCTTGGGGTAGCTCATCCCTTTCTATTAACACCCTTCTTGACATTTCGCATTTTTTGAAAGTTTTTTTTTGCCCTTTGGCTCCAACCTTTATTTTCTTTTTCTCACTGACAACACATCACTATCCTGTGCCCGAGCTTAGTTTCTTGAAACCATTCTCTTGCTAGGCTTAAGTGCTCTCCCCAATCCTAAAATCGGGTTAACATGGTTTTCCAGTTAGGAGCTCATAACATAAGGTCATCATGAAGACGATGACTAATTAGGCGAAGGGGGTAACTAGGGAACATGCATTAGGGAGTTTGGTTCAATTTAGGCCAAGTAGTTAATTCGGGAAAAATTGCCTAAATCATTTTGATACACATCGACATGCAAACCATGAAGAATTCAAACAAATTCGGAAAGTGCAACAAAGTGATTCCCCGATCAAAAACATGTTGGAGGCTCAAGTCTCACCTGGACATTCATACAAATTGTTTGGCCGAGATTCTATCCTAGTGTGTGCCATCACTGAGCTTATCATAAGTCATGCCGCATAACAAAAAATCTCAAGATCGGTTTTCAATTTTATAGGATCATTTTCAAATTTTCAAAACTAGGGAATCAGTCAGCAATAAACATGCAATTCATCTATTCAAAATCAATCAAATTCCATCAAAATTGCCAACACAAGACTCAAACACACTCCAGAGCTTCTCAGATTTTCGGGGGCTTTGTGAAAACAAAAGCGAGTAAAGCACGAAAGAAAGGTTACAAGGAGAAAGGGTTAAGAAAACTCATTGGCGGTTCCCACCCAGAATCCCACTTGTTGTGGCATAAGGCCCAGTGGTAAGCAAGGAGTAGAAAGCTATTATATGCTTCCTAATTTGCGGCCTTGATATAGGGTGGCGGCATGATATATGGTAACTCCGCCCAGTGCGGTGGACTCTCACTCCTCTTGGGTCACGGATGACCTTCTTCTCAACAAAGTCTCCCCTAAAATTGGGGTTCAACCCATCTGAACTGGCCATGGTGCAAAATCCAAGCTCAAACTCCATCACGGGGCTTCTCGGGGAGGTGGCAAATGGGACATTGGTGTCTCAGTCTTCCTTCTGCATTTCTTCATTCTTTGCACTAAAATTTATCCATTAATATACATGCAGAAATTTCAGCACACACCACCAAGGTTAGTGTTAGTAGAGTCAATACATATATCACAATATGAATGGTAAAGGCGAGATGTGCGGAAATTCCCCTCCATTCATCCACCCCATCACTCTCCTTATGCATTTGATTTAATTGAATCATCTGCTTCAAAGGTTCTTCATAATCCTCGAAGCATGGTGAAGCGGATGTCCTCTGATCCCCCCGGTCCTCATTTCTCGTTTCTGAAAGAATAAACCTGCATAACATTCTATGCACAAGCGATGTGATTACAATCCGTAGTACATTAGAATCGGAGGATTCAACACAGTTCATCAACAAAGTATTATCAAAATCATCCCGGTATTGTCAAAAATAACTTGCGAATCTGTATGCTCTTAGAAGTGTGGAGTTAGCGATCCAGAGATTCGGGACAATGTGATCAATTAGAATGGACAACACAGACTAAAGCCCCAGATAGCACTGAAACTTTGTTACACATTCGTTGAAGATTTGCTTGAAATTACATGTATGTTGTTATCGAAGAAGATAACTCATCCAGGTGGAGTTGGACTTTACTCAATCATGCCAAAATATACTAGAATCGCCTTGACCAAAGTTAGGATAATATATGCATAGTGGTGGCTCATAATCAACATAAGGCATATAACCTTGCATGTAATTCTCCCGGCCGTGTACTAGGATTCATAACCGGACAAAACGAACACAACTAATTAGATGAAATTTTATTTTTTATATTTATTATTTTTTTATTTCTTAACAACAACAAGAAGTCGCCGGCGCCAATTTGGCATATCGCCTTACAACGTCAAAAGATGACGGTTAGTAAAATGTGGTTAGAATCACGATAACTGAGGGTATAATGTCATAGACTCCGTAATGTTATTATCACAAAATCGATTTTCTTAGGGGTTTTGGAATTCCAAGTTAAACAAGGAAAACAAATGGAAAACTAATGTAAATATGAAATTACCAATTAAGCTAAGCGATCAACTGCACTCTCGGTTTACATTATCATCGGTTCATATAAATCCAGCCTAAGCGGATCTAAACCTATTCCAATTGTAACATCAATTAACAACGAAAGCAGAAGCGCTAGAGACATATTTTCTAATTAGGATTAAACAAGCGGTTTAAGCCCCCGTGAATTAAGCAAACCGCAATTGAGCACCTAGCGAATTAAGCAAGCGATTAAGTTTGGAACACACAATCCTTGAAACAAATCGATGCCCATTCGATACAAATTGGATTAAGCAAACGAGAGAATATAGAATAGATGTTGAAAGGAAGTGGCAATTAAATCCGGAATTCATAACCTCAACTGGCGAGCGGAATTCCCAGATTGATCAAGGAGACTAGTTCTCCATCAAAGCATACCCACAAAGAAATGAGACAAAGGATCAGCAAAGTCATACATTGCACCCTACTTGACTATTTATAACCTCAAGCCAGCATATCTCACGAAGCGATGGCTACCATGAGCGAATATTAAAATAGCGCCTCGTGAATTTGTATTCTCGCGAGCCGTGATTCTCGCGGCGGAGTCTTCAAAACCTATATTGTCCACATGCAGATGCCCTATCACGGCGGTAGTGATGGTCTCGTCTTCGGGGGTTTTCTCTTCACCGCCTCACGGCCGGTGATGAGAGTGTCGGGGATGGCGGAGCATCGCCAGAACGACCTTTGAGCATCGCGAAGCGACAATAACTCAGCGAAGCGCGAGAACAGACTTTTCGGCCATTGGTCGGTCCTCGCTCTCGCGGACGATATCTCGCTCGCGTGTGAGTGTTTCCCAGTTAAAATTTCCATTATTTCCTGAATTCCTTGGACTACAAAGTTAACCCGAAAACATGAAATAGCCATAAGTGCTTTATTTGACTCAAAAGTGACTAAATAACCAAAACTACTTAAGGGACTCAAAACTGCTTGAGGACAATCGAGCCTAATTTGGGTGAAAGCAGATATAATTGGCACAAAACCGTCATACTAGTCATAAAACTAGATGAGCGGTGATCAATAGTTAAATAGAGTACGGAACCAGTGAAGTTTAAAATTTGCTCATCGGGAAAGTCATCCCAGGATGGGAGAAGGATTTTCATCCCTCTCTATTACTGCTCAAGTGATCGACCACCAAGTTCACCACAACACTCTTGTCATTAATCACATTAAATTCTTGGAGAACAACATCCAACGAATCAATCTCGGTTTGCCCTCGGTTTCTTCAACAAGTACTTCAAAGGGCATGTTAGTTGAAAACAACCACTGGAACCTAGTAAATAGACATAATCCAAAACACCCCTACCTTCCACCATACCTACGATACTCCCCTAATACCTCACGCTCTAAGGTCTAGAAGCATAATAGCTACATGGACAACCTTGCCCACCCATGTGCAAGAATAGCCCCAGCATAGTTAAATCAAACATGAGCTCAAAGGAGGTCGGTCGAGAAGGGGGCGGATGATGAGAGTATAAGTTGAGAATTCTTTAGAAGTCAAATGCCTTTCACAGTTGTCATCAAGTTGGCAGGACATAATTCTTCAGCAAAGTTGGATAGCGAAAGAGCTATCTACTGAAATCGCCGATGAACCAGCATAAAACCTAAGCTTTTGACCAAGAAAAAGAGCAAATCTGCTGACATAAGATGGGTAAGGTTATAGGAAATCACATCGATCTTAGCGGGATCTCTTCAAAATACCCACCATTCCGAGGAGGGAAATAATATCCCCCCCAGACAATCCTACATTCAACCATAAAATGACATTTTTCATATTTCAAAACAAGGTCGGTTTCAATGCATCTTTCTAAAATCGATTCAGACTATGTGAAAGATGCATCAAATGAGGAGCATAAGCGGAGAAAGTTCCATCCATGAACAACTCCACAATTTTCAATATTTGAAAAAATGCTAATCATGCATCTAGGAATGTGCTAGAGCATTTGCAAAGACCAAATAGCATCCTCCATAAGCAAGCGTGCCAAAGGACCGTGAAAGTAGTCTTTTTCCTTATCCTCCGGTTCAATGGATCGGAAATAACTGAAAAGCCATCCAAAGCGATAATGTGATTACACTGGCCGTTCCAACATCATCAGTAAGCAGCCAAGGAAAGTGATCCTTTCTAGTGGCCAAGTTCCAACCTCCAGTAGTCATACGAACTCTCCGGCTAAATACGAACTCTAGTGGGGACAAGTTCATTATTCTCATTTCACCACGGTGAGTCCAGACTTCTTGGAACAGACTTCGGCCCCAGGCGCACTGATTCTCCCCAAGAGATAGGATATATGATACCCCACGTGCAGGGAGTTTTATACGTCCTTCTTCACAACATCAAGAATCAAAGTTAAGTGGCACTTGGAGATACCTAAGCTGGTTCCTCGGATCACTCCATGATCCATGCATACACACGGAGGGGCCAATACAGTATGTCGGCCAGTCCACCCAATCACCTTCTTGTGCTGTCAAACCCACATAAGCTTAGTTTCCGATGAGAATCAAGGTTGAAGGACACGCACGGAAGTTTTCATTCCTCTCCTAAGTAAGCATCTTAGGGTTGTTTCAGGAGTTGAAGCTCTAAGGAGGTGGTACTCAATAGATGGTATGTTTGGGGCAGCGCAGTGCGCAGCCAGGAGGCTCGTGAACAAATAGCTTCCCTAAACGTCACCCTCCCCCCAGCGGCGGATCAACCCGAACAAACGCAGCAGAAATGGTCGAGGTGTAAGTGCGACGCCCAGAGTAGACATCATCAAAACCGAGAAATGGATGGGAATTGGTAAGCTAAATCACATAAGTTTCATCAACAATATCGGAAGGCAGATCTATTTGAAAAATAGAGTGCTCTTCAAAAAGTACTTCATAGCATCGAAAATGTTGAACTTTGCCACGATGTCACTAAACTACATGGACATGGTTCCATCGTGAACATCAATCTTTGTCTTGAGTCTCCATGAGCGGCTGCCGAAATGATTGGTGATCTACTAGAATCTGTTTCCTTTGCCATGTCCGAGGATGTAAAAATCGGCGGGGAAGATCAAATCATTAACCAGTACCAACACATCATCTACCACTCCAATGGGCGGCATTGGTCTGTTCATACTTGAATAGTAAGACTGTATGTTGCAAAGGACCAAGATGAAGGTTGTTGAAAAGAAATGGGCATGACATTAATAAGCTCCCGAATCCAACATGAATTGTCAATTTACTATCCCCGATGGTGCATTGAATAGTAAGCGTTCCCGGATCCATGCCTTACGTGGCGATGCGTGAGTGGCTGAAAGCGACTAGCAGTGCAGGCTTAGGTTGAATGAGGGACAAAACATTTAACCCTAAGTTGACTCTCTCATTACCCTTCAACCTCTCTTGTGTGTACAAATCCCCGAAACTTTTGGAACTGACACCTTGATCACATCAAGGAGCGGAAATTTTCCTTGCCACCTTTTACGAACACATCTAAGTCTCCCTCTCCATGTCTTCCCAGCAATCTTCTTATTTTCAACCTTCTTTGCGGGAAGGGGATCAATGGCACATACTCCCTCCCGCTTCAACAACAACGAGGCAGTTCGGTGTTACCTCAGATTTCTTTATCCTTTTCGAGCTGCCTCTACAACCTCCGGATCTCAAAGAAATGGCACTCACGTTAGGATTTGGAACATTAGGATTCACCACTTTGTTTGTGCGGTAGTTGGTTTGATCCTTGAGCTTGCATGGCATTCATCAGCGGAAGCTGTCAATCACTGCCCAGAAGCATGATACTATCCTCTTAAGTATCGACTTGTTCTTGAAAGCATTCAACTAACTTGCTTGGCTGGAGATTTTGTGGTTGCCAGTCATGTCCTCTAGTGAAGGTCGAGAAGGTGCGGAGGTGGTCACTAGGGAGAATTTGTGGTGGTGCTATCAGGTGCTGTTGTGTAGATGAGTTCCCATCGCAGAAAGGTTTGGATGATTCCTCGAGTATGGGGATGATACTTATTTGTGGAAAGGTCAGGAATGTTGTCGGGTTCGATTGTTGCCTTGATTAGGATTGGCTGCATAAGAAAGAGCAAATCATTATTACTCATCATGAGAATGGGGCATGCATCGGTCAAGTGCTGGAGAGAAGTACAAATGCCACACACCTCATCAGTTGAACCTTATCCATTGCCACCTGCTCCACCAAAAAGTGAGCTCACAAGTACAGTCTCAGGGCCTTGTTGGAAGAATAACATGGATCTAATTCCCACCTTGTCTCAGGAATTGCTCACCGGTTGTGTTGTTGGGAGTTAAGTGGCATGTTCTCAATCGATTTGGCAGCGGTCGGGTCTTATCAACAAGTGCTCCCCACTAGCGCATCTAAAATATTCCACATCCATCCAGTAATCCCTCATAAAAATACTGAATAGCAGTTTCTCGGAAATCAGTGCTGAGGACAAGCGGACACCATGCTTCTAGAATCTCTCGATGCTCGGCTAATGACTCATTACCTATGCGATGCCACATATTTCTTTCACGATTGATGCGGCTCCGGAGGCGGGGAAGTACCTCTCTAGGAAGACTTTCTTGAGATCATTCCGAGGTTGTAACGAGTTCGGCTCAGGTAATATGCGATCCTTGGCGGCACCCCCAAGTGAGAATGGGAAGGCTCCCGACGATATGATCTTCGGTTATCCCTTGAGTCTCAAGGTGTAGAGCATACAACTGGAACTCCTTGAGATGTTTATGTGGATCTCACTAAGACCACTAAACCTTGACAGCAAGTATATCAAACCAGATTTTAATTCAAGGAGCAACAACACCAGCATATTCAATACACAAAACTTGTAATTAACATCGGGAGGCAAGCTGCCTTAATGTTCTTTAATTGACCATGTTGTAAACAGGTTGGGAATTACCACTAGTGCTGCTTTGAATTGCTCTACGGCGTGTGTGCAAAGTTCTTTCAATTTCGGGATCAAAATCACACACAGTCGAACAAGTAGACCTAGTAGCGGACTAATTCAGAAAAAAATAAAAGCGAAAAATCCGAAACTAACAAACAAGAGTCCCGAACGCGGCGCCAATTTGGCGCATGCGCATGCATGGCGTCAAAAAGCGAGTGGTTTTGAAAAACGTAGTGAAGGGACAACCTTTCCGGTGATCGTCGGCAAAGGACTCTTGGATTGTGATTCGCAGAAAAATCAGTTTTGGGGGTTTTCAGTATTCTTTGATTTTGATAGAAAATAGTCAAGAAAACAATGCAAAACTAAGTGGTTATCAAATAAATTTAAACGATTGACCCACATTATAGGTTCCCACTATCATTGGTTCACATAATTCCAAGCCTAAGCGGATTCTAATCGCTTTCATTGGCAACAATGTAAAAGCGAATTGGTACTACATGATGTGTGTTCCTAATTCCCGAATTAAATAAATAAAAGCGCTCAGTGAATTAAGCAAACACGATTAAAAACACTCTCGCGAATTAAGCGAAGCGCGTTAAGTACGAAACATACAATCATCGAAACAAACTAATACCTATTCAATATAATCCTAATTAAAAAAGCAGACATATGTCATAGTATTGAAAGGGAAAAGCAATTAAATTGGGAATTAATAGAACCTCAAGTGCGGTGGAAAGCGATTATTAGATCAATCCGAGGAGTTAGTGCTCCATCAAAAGCCAATACAATGAGAGAAATTAGTAAATAAGGATTAGCAAAAGATGCCTGCATTGCACCTGTGACTATTTATAACTTTCGGAGGCATGCTCGCGGCGGTAGCCTCGAAAGCGAATATTAAAAATAGCGTCGATTTAATTTGGTTCTCGCGAGCGGTAGGGCTCGCGGCAAGGCAGTAGGGTCTCTTAAATACGCCCGTGGTATCGGGCAGCGTGACACTTGGTCCCGAGCTCGCCCGAAGCGGGACACGGTTCGCGGGCGGAACCCAGAGTGATTGCATTTTTACGCTACGATCGGCCTTGACTGTGGCGTGTGATTGTGGGCGAGAGCAGAGAAAGGATGACATTACTGCTGTCTCTAAGGTCTTGATCTCGCCACAAGTAGCCTCTCGCAGAGCAGTAATTCAGAATTTCCCTCTTATTAACACGAAAACAAGAAATAGCAGTAAGTGCTATTTGACTCAAAATCAACAAAATATCCTAAAACTACTTTACAGACTCAAAATGCGCGAGGACAATTAAGTCTAATTTAGCGAAAACGGGAATAAACACGAACAAAACCGTGGTCTTACTAGTCATTAAACTAGTCGGGCCAGAGGCAAATCAAGGAGTAATAAAGATTTAGCATAGACAGGTCATTCACACATGTCATTCACAATACAATGCATGTTTAGATTATCTCTAATGAATAAAAACTTTCTTATACGAGAGGTTTAGTAAAAATATCAGCCCATTGATTTTCAGTTTTAACAAACTTAATATCAAATATGCCTTTGAACATAACCCTAATGAAATGTGTTTGATTCAATATATAGCCTTAAAATTCTGAAGTGGATTTTAGTTAAGCATATACACGGAATTATCACACCATACAGATATGTTATGTTCATAAATAGAGAGTAATCCCTCAAGTTAATGTTTTACCAATAAAAATTGAGAGCAACAACTAGCGGTAGAGATGTATTATGCCCCGACATCAGACAAGGCAATGGTTAGGCACCCCTCTTTGCCTGACCATGAGACTAAACTTGCTCCCGATGTGTGACATATCCCTTTGGTCTTTTCTTTCTATTACTGTCTCCGACAAAATCAAAGCATCACAATATCACTAATCTGTGTGCGCGATCTTAAATACAACAAACCAAGATTAGTAGTTCCTAGCAAATATCTAAATATTCTTTTTACAGCCTTAGATGAGATTCTCTAGGATCGATTGAATCTAGCACACATACAGGACACTAAATTGAATGAGAAGTGCAGCGAAGTTAAGTACGATGAAAGAGTCAATCATACCTCTGTTGTGATTTGATCTACCTTTACCTTCATCATCTTTGCTTAGTTTGCATTGTTAGGTTGCATAGGGTTTTCATGAGCTTTGTATTTTCCATTTTTGTGTTAGGCTTAGAAATAATATCATCGACATATATTTGAACTATAATAAAGTTCTTTTTAGGCATTTTTGAACGAGGTAGTGCCTACTTGTCCTCTAGTAAAACCATTATGCATGAGAAAAGCTGAATTCTATCATGCCATGCTCACAGGTGCTTGCCCAAAAACCATATAATGCCTTTAAGTTTGAAACGTGATCTGGTTTATCGGAGTATCCTCAAAATGAGGTTATTTAACATACACTTCTTCTTCAATTATACCATTAAGAAAAGCACTTTTACATCCATTTGAATTAGGGTAATTTGGTGTTATGCGACATATGACATTAAAATGCGTGTAGCTTATATTCTAATTCACAGTGCAAGTTTGATGTAATCAATCACGACTAACACATTGGTTATATCGCTTTGATACTAACCTTACTTATTTAAACAGCTTTACCATCTTCATCCAATTTGTTCTGAGGACCCACATCTTGTTCCAATAAGCGAGCTTGTTTTAGGCTTAGAGACAAAGTCCAGGACATCATTTACGGTGAAGCTGGTTATACTGTACATAGCAAAGTCCGGCTTTTCATCCTCGAGAGTTTCTTCAATGTGTTTAGGCTCCAATCCCGGGAAATAAAGGCCACATTGGCAGTTCTCTTAATGTGGATCTAGTTCTTACTCCTTAGAAGGATTTCCAATAATAAGATCCTTTGGATGATGAGTGTTGAACTTCGATCCCTTTTGAGATCATCATGAAGATCTTGACTTGTCTGCGGCTTCATCTGTTCCACTTGCCTTTATTTCGAGGCATATGTTCTATTTGGTTAGATCGAGTTGATGACTTTCACGGCTTGTTTATATCAAGACCTGCAGAATCATCTTCTAGATGCGATAGTTCTTTATCAGTCTTTAACCCGTCATTGAATTTAACATGAACATATTCTTCAATAATACACAAGTTCTTGAATTATGTATACTCTAAAAAGCCTTAGACTTTTGAGAATATCTCTGAAAATACCTTTATCTACCTTAGAATCAAACTTTCCAAGATTATCTTTGGTATTGAGAATAAAACATTTACATCCAAGAAAACATGAAAAAATAAGATATATTGGGGCTTTTCCTTTTCTCATTGATTAAGCAAAGATCATTTTTAGAAAAGGTCTAATAAGTATTCTGTTTTGTACATAACAAGGTGTTTACGGCTTATGAAGTACTTAGGAGATTATTTCATTGAGCATAGATCTAGCCATCTCTTGCAGAGATCTGTTCTTTCTCTCAGCCACTCCATTTCTTTGACAGAGTCTAGGTGCGGAAGAGGTGACGGGATTCATTCTCCTCAGGCTCCAATCTAAGCTTTGCTCATTTTCAAATTCTCCCCATGATCACTTCTAAGGGGTGAAATACGAAACCCTGCTCATTTTTGTGCTCTTTTGGAGATACTGAGAGAAATATAAAGACTCATCCTTGTGTGTTAGGAAGAGTACCCATGTGTATCTAGAATGGTCATCAACACAGCAAATCTATATTTTCTTCCCGGTGGTAGCAGCACTAAACTTAGTCCAAGCAGTCCATGTGGCTGTGAAGGATAGGTCTAGAGGTTGATACTTGGTTTTTAGATTTGAAACTTGATTTCTCTGTTTCTCTACGACATGCATCACACAAGACATCTTTCTTCAAAAGCTAATATTGGGCAATCTATCACGGTTATTCCTTTTTAATTTCGAAGTGATTTCATACTAGCATGAGCCTGGCTACTTAGCCACCATAACCATCTCTGCGTCCTCTTTAGACATCAGACCGAGGTTACTTTGATCCGAGAGATCAGACGTTCAATCTTATAAAGATTACATTGCCTTTTAGATTTGAAAAGAAGGTTTTGCCATTACGGTCTTTAAGCGCCCATACATCCTTGGTAAAACATCAAAACCACTATCACATAATTGACACCTGAATCGTGTCTTAATCTTTAGCACCACAGAGAACATTAGATATAGAGGGAAGATGGGGTTTGCCACCAATAGTGCCAATTCTATATTTCCCTTTTTTGATTTCCTCGTGAAACAACGTGTCCTCATTTCTTAAGTTGGAGGGTCTATTAACATGAGCCTTTCTCACCCGTCATATATTGTGGCGGCCTTGTCAGGAGTACCAATGGTGGTGTTTTCTTTGTCTGTTGAGGACATACGCGTAAGAAAGGGTATTTGATCTTTGGTACCCATATTTTTAAAGATTCGCGCCCCATTAGTTCTAGGGAGTGCGTAAAGACTTCACGCTATATGCTATGGATACACTTAGACATAACTTTTGCTTGATTTTCCACAAAAAGTTACCAAATAAATTGTTTATTTGGTTGCAGTTGACTTATGAATCTTGTAGGAGCTTTAGTTGATACTATGATGTGTACATTGGACATATCCAATATAACTTTGTTAAGAAGGGTGAAGTCTTGTGCGGTAAGCAGTTGATTGTCTACACCATTAACAAATTTGTAAAGATCAGTGAGCTCTTCCACTTTACGATGAAGTTTTTCAACTTCTTGAGATGGTGATGTTTCACTTGAGATCTTAGCTTCATTAGACTTTTCAGTCTTCAACTGTTTTTGTTCTCTTTGTGACTTCTACGCGCTCTTGAGATTTACTGTTTTATGCTGTGTTGAGCTTTACGTACCCTACTCTTGAGGATTTGAAGGCACAGGTGCGAGTTGGATTCCTCCAACAACTCCTCGCCCAGGCATCGGGTAATTCCTCATGATCAAGGATGTACCTCATCATCAGTCGAGTTAGTGTTGGCCGTCAAGCAGTTTGACTTCTTTCTGTTCTTCATCAGAAGATGTTAACTCTAGATCCTCCCAAGTAGCCATCATTCCTTTCTTCTTCTTCTTGAAGAATTTCTTAAGGAGCCTTCTTGAGTTGATGACATTTATTTGCCAAGTGGCTAAGACTATTACACTCATAATAAAGCAATTGGACTTTTTTATGCATTGAGGTGGATTATATACTGATTCTTATGTTGTTGAACCTTTTTAAGACCTATCCCTATTGAACACTACGTAGGAGAAGCTTTATCTTCACAGTCGGGATGACAGCTCTTCATCACTCTCGGAGAATCCTCGAGGGTTACGTGGGTTGGCATCAGCGGATGACCCGTCACCTTGAGCCTTGAAACTTTTTGTTGACTTTTGATCGCTTCAGACAATTGACTTGCCTTCTTTGGTGCCAACTTCATCTCAAGATCTCCTTTTCATGAGCGATGGGTATTCCAAGAGTTCATCCATATTCAAGGTAGTGAGATCCATGGCTTGGGAGATGGTGGTGACCAAAGGTCTCCACTGTTTAGAGTAGACTTCTGAGAATCTTTCTGACATTTACAAAGCATTGGTATAGACTTTACCAAGAGATTTTAAAGCTGTTGATTATGGTTTGGAATCTTCCCTATCATCTGACGGCAGATTCTCCTTCCTCATGACGATTCATACTTTGCAGGAAAAGTATGACAATCTTTGACTCTTTGACTTTAACCATTCCTTCATGTGTGGCAGGCTAAGTGTCCCGTATTTCACTGTGTGATCACTGGCTTCAAACCTTCTCAAACTCCTCCGGACTAAGAAGAGCACAAATGATGTTATATACGGCTTTGTGGTTCGGCTCCCATTTGTCTTTTTGCGCCGATCCATGAGCTTTTGGTTTATCGATTATTATCATCATTCTTGGGAATGAATGGACCATCGTGATGACGGCCGGGCTCTCCAGGAGTTTGTGGATAGAATAAATACATTGAAATCTACCTTTCGATGGTGCATAGTTTTTCTCATTGAAGTAAGGAAGTGCAGTTGACCTCCCTTGATACGATGACTTCCCGCTTGAACTAGCTCAGCAAGTCGTGTCTATTCTTTAGGATCTTTACCTTTACATTATTAGATCACTGCATGACCAGTGACTCATTACAGTAGAAATAGATAGCTATAAATGCGAGAAGGAGGGGTTGGTGTGATTATTGAATTTAAAGCGGTTGAAATCTTTCACAAAGCGAAAGGCTAGATTTGGATGCGATTCAATAAAATCTGCTTTCTTGATTTCTGTTCTTGTATGAGGTCTGTTGATCTTTGTAGGTTTGTGTCCTTCTTGAAAAATAAGCGATTCTGCTCCCGGCCAGAGTAACCAAGTCTGATTTGAAGAGTCAAATAACAAGTGTTTATTTGAAGAAAAAATAGCAGCGTCCATTTGCCACGCGTCGGCCGGGCGGAAGTACTGCTTCAAGGTAATTGGGTGAGCTCAGTAGTAGACGTGCTTTATATGTCATGTTAGTAGGCGGAGCTTCTCATTAAGATCTTAAGTAAGTCCAAAGCACGTATCATTAGTTAGGCAAACTCCGTTTTGCCACTTTTAGCCAGTGAGCTCTCCTTTTTACTTGGTAGGCATACATTACTTTGGGGAGAATGAAGCTTCATGTGCCACGTCGTGACGGCAACTGCTTTTATTTGCACAGGTGAACCCGCTCAACACAACATTATTTTCAGTTGGGCGAGCTCCATGTACCACGTCGGCTGAGGCAGCGCTTCTGGGCACTTTAGTGGGCGTGCTCTTCTTGTTGTATTTGATGGGCGTGTTGTTGTTGTACTTTAGTGGATGCGCTTCCTTAGAAGTATTTCGGTGTGGGCCGCTCCAAATAGTGCTTTAGTGGACATACTCTTTGGTAGTTCATTAGGAGCGTCGACTTTTTACTTTGTTGGGCGTCGACATTCTGCTGTTGAACTTGACTTGTTTTACTTTTGTTGGACGAGTGATCTTACGTGCACAACTTACACGAAATGAAATCATGATCAAAATTAAAAATCTTGTGCAAAATACACTTTGTTTTGTCTACATCAAAACATGAATGAGGGCTTAGTCTTATAGATATAAGACAATTTCCCAACTTGTGATGTGGCCTCCCCTTACCAAGGTGAATTGGCACTTGACTTGTCAATCATTGGACTTGCACTTCAATGTAACTTCATGCCTCGGTACATTGCTGCCAACTTTGTATCAATTATGAAATTCTTCTTTCAATTTTAAATTGATTTACATTGATCTTTGGGTTGAGCTCGTTTGCGGGCGAACAATGCTACATGGAGCGAACTGCAGAAAAGACCCTAAGTTTCCACCTTACAGCTCATGAGGCGGAGTAATGTCTCATGGCGAGCTGAATGTTAGCATGTTTCTGCTCGATCTAATCTTCACGGTTACTTAAAGTGGAACTTGTCTCATTACAATGAGATCTTGATTTCCCTTCTTCTTGCCTTCACATTTTCATGTTCCTTGACTTCACTTTTTAACTTGAAAATAAAAGTAGAATAAAATACTTTATTTATTCCCAAAAAATAGTAAAAATACTAAAGACTAATTAAGAGACTTAAAAATCTTTTGCTTTCCCGAGGATAATTAAAGCTAAATTTGGTGAAAGTTAAACTCGAACATTTAGCATAAAAACCATACTTCACTCGCTATAAAACTAGATAAGCCAGAGGCTTATCAAAATACAGACTTAACTTTGCTGTCCGAAAAACTAAAAATAAAAAACTCCAGCCAGTAAGCTCAGTAAGACTCAATTATTTTTGCACAAAATTTCATGCAAATCAATTTACTAATTCAATGTTCCCCATTTTCATCAATGTAATCCCCCCGTTCATTTACGCGACGGTTGGGAATTCGATCTTAATCGATCGTTAATCTAAACAAAGGATCCCAAGTTACCCTTAAAGGGAGATCGCAATTTCAAAAATTGCTTTCCTCACAGGACATTTGGTAATTCCTCGGTAGCTCAATTTGTCTAGGATAACAACTTTCACTCAATTTCACATTTTAGAGCACTCGTGAATTTGATTTTCATCAAACAAGTTCCCAAACATGTGTACAATGAAAAGGTCTTTTTAAGGTTCGATGGGACACAGCCAAGGTAGGATATTCAAGGTACAAAATTAAGATCCTAGGAACTAGAGAGAGCATAAAACTTTTTCACCTAACTTTTTTTTTCCTTCTTATTACTTTTTCCCTTTTTTATTTATTCTTTGGTTGACTCGACCTTTCCCTTTTACACCTCTTTTAATTTTTCCATTTTTGGCATTTTGGTAATTCTTTTTTATTCTTTAAGCCTTTGGCTTCAACCTTTTATTCTCTTTTTGTCCAACCCAACAACATAATAAACCGTAGCCACTAGAAGCTTAGTTTCAACTAACATTGCTAAGTTTCGTACTCTCTTAAATCCTAGAATTTGGTTAACATTGTTTTCGGTTATAGGCTTGTATTGTAATGTTATTGAGAACAATAACTGCAAATTTCGAAATGGCCACTGGCGGGGATCATGTATCAAGGTTGGTTAAGAATAGACAGTATAAACACGAGAAGGGTTAAATACGTGTTTATCAATTTATGATTGAAATCTTTCGCAAACAAAAAAGACTGGAATTTGGACAAGTGGAAGAATAGAGGATGGACGACCCGCTTTTGCAAGCAC
Organism: Sophora flavescens; assembly: GCA_030762895.1. Classification (NCBI taxonomy): domain Eukaryota; kingdom Viridiplantae; phylum Streptophyta; class Magnoliopsida; order Fabales; family Fabaceae; genus Sophora; species Sophora flavescens. The sequence continues at coordinate 23,561 of JAUPTC010001138.1, forward strand.
ACCACTTGATAGACGTGAAAACAAAGCAATTAAAGAGTTTTAAGGAAAGAGATTGGCTAACGATTATTTATCTGGTTACTCTTACAAGCAAGAAGCTACATCCCAGTCTACAGCACCAAGATTTGTCCACTATAACGAGATAAGATTCCGAAACTCAAGTATTATTTGCACCTAGCCTCTTGTGAACTCAAAGACAAGTATTATTTCCACCTAGCCTCTGCGGGCTCACTCAGACGTTTGAGATTTGGTTTGTAATAAATACAACTACGCTGACGAGATCTTTCACTAACACTCGAGAGAGTGGTTTAATGTAAGGCTTAGGAAAGTCCTAAGTAATAACTTCAAATGATTGAATAATACAATATAAAGAATAGAGAGAGAATTAATGTCGAGTAATAGGCGTTTTAATCCGATATGTGTTGTCTTTCTTCATCTTCAATGACTTTTGTATTTATAGTCTTCAAACATTTAGGATCAGTTAGAACATTCCCCTCGAGATGTTGGCTTAATGAGAACAACCGATTGCAATAAAGTCGTGCGAGGAAGGTCGTTAATGCAATAGGTGGGTTAGGTAGCCAGTAATGTAATAAGGCGTTATTTGTACTCTAACATGAAGGATCATGGACTTTATGCATCGTGATACAGACCATTAGTTGATAGAAGTAACATACTTTTTGAGTACACTTCCGCTCCGTGTAAGGACCCAGAAGTAAGAGATAAAACGATTGGAAGCATTATTATGCTTGGTCTTTGGTTAGATTATCCAAGGTTGCTTGAGAGGTAACTACACTTTTCTTGATAATCGTGGCGAGTAGGGAAGAAGGCTTCAAGTCTCCTACAGTTCTTGAAATGCGATTCGATAATCCATATAAATTCGCATTCATAAGATAGGTGGCTCTATCTTGAAAATAACCCGTCTATCATCATTTATTTTTCATTCGGGCTAATAGAGTAAGCTCCAATATAAGGACTCGGCAAATCAAAGTAGGTGTGTTGACAGCGCTTCCTATTACCTTTGCAGAGGACGAAACATAAATTACTCTAGTGAGGGAGAGCCTGCATTACTACAGTGGGACGATAGCCTACAACCACTCTAGTGAATGAGAGCTCTGTTACTCTATGTGGCGAGCCTAATCACTTTAGTAAGGAGGCCCCTATTATTTTAGTGGACGAAACTACTCACTTTAGTGGATGAGAGATTTACGCGATGGACCATTCTAATGGACGAGGCAAAAATGCCATGTCATTGGCCTGACATCCATACCTCAATGGAGCCGAGCTCAAATGCCACGTCATTGGGCGAGCATCCCGATACATCAATGGGCCGGGCTATTACGATACTTCGATAGATGTGCCCTATTACATCACTAATGGAGCGCCGCATTACGATACTTTAATGAGCGTTGTTCCGATACTTTAATGGGCGTCTTTAAAATACTGATAAGACCTTTATGTAATACCCACACATTGTGCCGACACTGTCATTTGGTGAGGCCAAGTTTCATATCTCTTCCATTTTAGGGCGTGCGCTTCAATCACTACGATATTGGGCCGTTTGATTCTTGCCCCAATCTTCCCCGCTCATTGGATAGGTTAGCAACCAATATGAAGGTTAATTAAATCATAAACAATGTTTAGTTTTCCCCATGAAAACTTAGGAAATGCACATCGGACATTTTAAGAGGACTTAACAATCTCCCCCTTTTTTGATGACAAACATTGAGATGATTCAATGAACCTCAAAATATCAAAAACAAAATAGCATATGTCGGGAATTGGTTGAAAATTCTTCTTAGCGAGCGAGTCCCATATCATATTAAGTTCTCAAATTCTCATATAACATATTTCTATCACAAATCTCAAATTCTCCTACTCTCCCTTTTTGTCAACATCAAAAGGGTTTTCAAGTTTATTTATGAGATATGTTAAGGGCAAGATAACATATTAAGAAAAATCATAGTAATTTAGCAAGCATATTAAACATACTCACTTAAACTATTGTATAATTCTCCCACCTGAACTAATCTTAGTTAAAGAACATGTATATAGGAGTGACCATGCTGTCAGCATGCGGTAAAAGGTGAGTGGTTTTAAAAACGCGGTGAAGGTCGACAACTCGAGCATGATCTACAAGGATCTTGAGTGTGTGGGAAAATAAGTTTTGGGGGTTTTTCAAATTCTTGGGTCGATCAGGAAATAGTGAAAAGCGGTGCAAACTAAGTGGTTATCAAATAAATTCAACGATTGACCCTTGTTCCCGATTTCCAATTATCATTAGTTCACATAATTCGAAGCCCTAGCAGTTCTAATCCCTTTAGTTTACTTGTAACAAATAACAGCGAAAGTGGTACTACGATGTATGTTCTAATTCCCGGAATTAAGCAAACGGGGTGGCGGCTCGTGAATTAACCAAACACGGATTGAACGCCGAGTTAAGTAGCGATTAAAATGCGAAACATACGATCGTCAAAACAAGACGATACCTATTCTATATAATCCGAATTAAGTAAACATAACATATGTCATAGTATTGAAAAGGAAAAGCAATTAAATTGGGAATTAATAGAACCTCAGTACGGTGGAAGCCCAGATACAGATGGGTCCAATCCCGGGAGTTAGTGCTCCATAAAAATAATACGATCGAGAGGAATTCGTAAACAAGGATTAGCAAAGATGCCTGATAGCCCCTACTTGAACGCTATTTATAACTTTCAGGCACCTAAGCAGCGTGGCGAGTAACCTCATGAGTAGAATATTAAAAATGGCCTTGATTTGAATTTGGATTCTCTAGAAAAGACGTGAGGTATTCTCAAATACGCCAGTGATGAGTATCGAGACTGGCGTGATAGCTTAAGTCCCCGGCTCCTTGGAGGGAACCGCAGTTCCACGGGGTGAGGGAGGTGAGTGCATTCGCAGCACGATCGGCCTTGAGCTGCGGGCGTCATGCGATTGCAAGGCGAGACGAGAGGATGGCGTTTGCTTGTCTGCAGGCTGGTCTTGATCTGCGGAGAGAAGTAGCCTCTGTGGGCGATAATTCCAAATTCTTATCTTATTAAACGAAAACAAGAAATAGCGTTAAAGTGCTATTTGACTCAAAATCAACAAAATACCATAAGGCTACTGCTCTGGACTCAAAGTACTGGCAGGGACGATGGGAAGGTCTAATTTTGGGCGAAAGGAGATTACAACTCGAACAAAGCGAGTGGTCTTACGCCATAAAACTAGTCAGGAAGGATGATCAAAATACACAAACTTAAACTTTGCAAATCCAGAAACAAACTAAAAACTCAAAAGACTCAAACAGGCTTAAGAGGTTTCGATCAAATTCGCACCAAATTTACTACAATTCAACAAAACAATTTGCTATTCAATGTCCCCCTTTGTAACAATATAACCCCACATTCATCTACTTTAAGCGTAGGAATTCACTGCATTCATGCAACTCAATAATCGAGTCAGTTCAAGCTACACACAAAGGAGATCACCAATTTCAAAAAATTGCCTTCCTCCACAAGGGCATGTAATATTTCACTCAATTTGTCTGAGCAATCAGCACCCGGTCAAGTTCACGTTTTCAAGAGAACCTTTCCACATGAATTTGATCTTAAATCTCAAGCAAGGTTCCCCATGACAATAAATGCAACATGAGTCTTTTTAAAGGTTGTAATGGGGCACGGCTAAAGGTGGGATATTAGTACCCAGGCTTAAGTCCCTAGAACTAGAGAGCATGAACATTTTGATACAGTGAACTTCCTCAAATTCCTTTTGCATTTTTTTTTCTTTATACTCTTGCGTGGCTACAACCTTTTTCTTCTAATACCCTTTTTTACATTTTGCACTTTTCTCTTTTTTTTTCTTTTGTGCTGCTCTGCCTTTGGCTCCAACCTTTATTTTTTCTTTCTCCAATCCCAAACAACACATCATATCCTTGTAGCCACCCTGAACCTAGTTTCTTATGACCACTCTGTGTAGCTTCCATGTCTCCTAATCCTAAGATCGGAGTTAACATGGTTTTTCAGTTTTCGGCTTGCAACATGAGGTCATCATAAAACAATAGGCTAATTAGGCTCAAAGGAGCTAGCTAGGGAACATGCGTGGGGATAGTTCTTTCAGGCCAATGAGTTAATTGAAAAGAAGTTGCTATAAATCATTTGATGCAAACACATGAACATACAAACCATGAAGAGATTGGATCAAATTCGGGAAAGTGCGAGGCAAAGTGATTTCCATAATTAAAAACATGTTGGAGAGCTCAAATCCTCACCTGGACATTTTACCCTTAAAATTTTTTGGCCAGAGATTCAATCACTAGTGTGTGCATCCTTCACCCCGAACTTATCACATAAATCATGCAATCATGACAAAATATCTCAAGAAGTTCAATTTTCAATTTTTCACATAGGGGTCAATTTTGAGAATTTCCAAGACCTGGGAAATCATCAAACTAACATATATCACTGAAATCTATGCAATGCAAATTCATGAGAATTCACCAAACTTGGAGCCTGACACTGCTTACCACGAATTAGCAATCTTCTCAAATTATTCCAGAGCTAAAGGAAAATAAAAACAAAAACAAACAATTGGTTTTCCCTCCCCCACACTTAAAACATACATTGTCCTCCAATGAAAGAACATAAATATAAAATCAGAGTGAGGAAGGAAGAGAAGGTGCTCCACCGTTCGAGGTGTAGTGTGGGTGGGCTCTCCCGAGCTCCTCAACAATAACATCTTCATGCCTGAGAGCTCTCATGGAATGACTAGCGCATTTAACCTTGAAAACCTTGTTGCTACCTGCTTTTTTATTTCAACTACACCGTGAGGAAAACATTAGTAACAATGAATAGGCGATTCAGGATCAAAGTTTCGACCATCACTTTTAGCGGGAGTTAAGCGATGAAGCTTTGTTGGCTTTAATTCTTTTCTCAATCGATACAATCATAAAAGATGCTTAGTTTTCTCTTTATAAATCGAAAACTTTCATTGACTTCGG
>JAUPTC010001139.1:0-28533 GCA_030762895.1 Sophora flavescens
TAACCCTACATCAAATTAAGGGCCTCTGAATAAGCTTTCCAACAAGGTATCATATGCCTTAACTGAGATTAAGATGAGTAAGTTGGCCTAATTGGACAATTCTTGTGACACCCGAAATTGTAGGTCTCTTCCTTGTCTTTCTAGGGACAACAAGATCACCAAAATCCGATATTTGTAACTCTAGTTATGCTCTGCGCAAGGCAACAAGGTCAGGATGAGTGAAAAATGCGAAAATTCACAATGTTTAACAATTAAGCCCAATTAAGTCCAATAATGTAAAAGCAAAAATAATGATTGTAAAAGTTGTCTAATTTCCATCTCTCTCTGGCTGGTACGGCTGTAAACTGCTATTTATGCTTGTTAATCCTGACCTAACCCTAGACCAAATTAAGGGCCTCTGAATAAGGTTTCCAACAAAGTATCAGATGCCTTAATTGGGCTTAAGATGAGTAAGTTAGGCCCATTTAAGTGAAGGAACATCATGGACTGCACACTAATCCGCGCCGAGAACTCGGACCTAATTTAGTCTTGATTTTTGCCTAATTTCACAATTCTTGTTAAACCGGAAATCGTAGGTCTCTTCCCTTAACCTTCTAGGGACAGCAAGACCACCAAAATCCGATATCCGTAGCACTAGTTATGCTCGGCAAGGCAACAAGGTCGATGAGTGAAAATCCGAAAATTAACAATGTTTAGCAATTAAGCCCTATACTGTCAAACCAAAAACAATGATTGTAAAAGTTGTCCAATTTCCGCTCTCTCTGGCTTTTACGGCTGTAAACTGCTATTTATGCTTACTAATCCTGACCTAACCCTACACCAAATTAAGGGCCTCTAATAAGCATTCCAACAAGGTATCATATGCCTTAATTGGGCTTAAGATGAGTAAGTTAGGCCCATTTAAGTGAAGGAACATCATGGATCACGCACCGATCCACGCCGCAGAACTCGGGACCCAATTTAGCCTTGATTTTGTCCTAACTTGACAATTCTTGCGAAACCTCAAATTGTAGGTCTCTTCCTTATCTTTCTAGGGACAAAGCAAGATCACCAAAATCCGATATGTTTAGCTCTAGTTATGCTCGCAAGGTAACAAGGTCGATGAGTGAAAAATCCGAAAATTAACAATGTTTAGCAATTAAGCCCAATAATTTAAAAGCAAAAACAATGATTGTAAAAGTTGTCTAATTTCGTCTCTCTCTAGCTTTTGCGGCTGTAAACGGCTATCTATGCTTATTAATCCCGACCCAACCCTAGACCAAATTAAGGGCCTCCAATAACCTTTCCAAAAAGGTATCATATGCCTTAATTGGGCTTCAGATGAGTAAGTTAGGCCCATTTAAGTGAAGGAACATCATGGACCGCACCGATCCGAGCCAGAGAACTCGGGACCCAATTTAGACTTGATTTTGGCCTAATTTGACAATTCTTGTGAAACCCCAAATTGTAGGTCTCTTCCTTATCTTTCTAGTGAGAGCAAGATCACCAAAATCCGACATATGTAGCTCTAGTTATGCTCCGCAAGGCAACAAGGTCAAGATGAGTGAAAAATCCGAAAATTAACAATGTTTAGCAATTAAGCCCAATAATGTAAAAGCAAAAACAATGATTGTAAAATTTGTCAAATTTCGTGTCTCTGGCTTGTGCAACTGTTAACTGCTATTTATCCATATTAATTTTGACCTAACCCTAGACCAAATTAAGGGCCTCTGAATAAGCTTTCCAACAAGGTATCACATTCCCTACTTGGGCTTAAGATGAGTAGTTAGGCCCATTTAAGTGAAGGAACATCATGGATCGCACTGATCCGCGCCAGAGAACTCGAGACTCAATTTAGCCTTGTTTTTGGCCTAATTTGACAATTCGGAAACCCGAAATTGTAGGTCTCTTCCTTATCTTTCTAGGGATATTAAGATCGCCAAAATCCGATATTTGTAGGTCTAGTCATGCCTCGCGCAAGGCAACAAGGTCGATGAGTGAAAACCCGTAAATTAACAATGTTTAGCAATTAAGCCCAATAATGTAAAAAAGCAAAAACAATGATTGTAAAAGTTTTCTAATTTCGTCTCTCTCTGGCTAGTACTATAAACTGCCACTTAGGCTTATTAATCCCGACCTAACCCCCGACCAAATTAAGGGCCTCTCAATAAGATTTCCAACAAGGAATCATATGCCTTAATTGGGCTTAAGAGAGTAGTTAGGCCCATTTAAGTGAAGGAACATCATGGACCGCACACGATCCGTGCAGCAGAACTTGGGACCCAATTTAACCTTGATTTTGGGCTAATTTGACAATTCTTCTGAAACCCGAAATTGTAGGTCTCTTCCTTATCTTTCTAGGGACAACAAGATCACCAAAATAAGATATCTCGTAGCTCGAGCTATACTCGCAAGGCAACAAGGTCGATGAGTGAAAAATCCGAAAATTAACAATGTTTAGCAATTAAGCCCAATAATGTAAAAAAGCAAAAACAATGATTGTAAAAGTTATCTAATTTCCTCTCTCTGGATTGTACGAATGTAAACTGCTATTTATGTTTATTAATCCTGACCTAACCCTAGACCAAATTAAGGGCCTCAATAAGCTTTCCAACAAAGTATCATATGTCTTAATTGGGATTAAGATGAGTAAGTTAGGCCCATTTAAGTGAAGGAACATCATGGACTGCACACGATCCACGCCAGAGAACTCGGACCAATTTGCCTTGATTTTGGCCTAACTTGACAATTCTCGCGAAACCTGAAATCACAGGTCTCTTCCTTATCTTTCTAGGGACAACAAGATCACCAAAATCCGATATCCGTAGCCTAGTTATACTTGCAAGGCAACAAGGTAACATGATGAGTGAAAACCAAAAATTAACAATGTTTAGCAATTAAGCCCAATAATGTAAAAGCAAAAACAATGATTGTAAAAAGTTGTCCAATTTCCTCTCTCTAGCTTGTGCGGCTTTAAACTCTATTTATGCTTCTTAATCCTGACCTAACCCTAGACAAAATGAAGGGCCTCGAATAAGCTTTCCAACAAAGTATCATATGTCTTAATTGAGCTTAAGAGAGTAGTTAGGCCCATTTAAGTGAAGGATCATCATGAATCGATTGATCCGCACTAGAGAACTCCGGACCCAATTTAGTCTTGATTTTGGCTTCTAATTTGACAATTCTTGTGAAACCCGAATTGTAGGTCACTTCCTTATCTTTCTAGGGACAACAAGATCACCAAACCGATATTTGTAGCTCTAGTTATGCTCACAAGGCAACAAGGTCAGGATGAGTGAAAAATCCGAAAATTCACAATGTTTAGCAATTAGAATTAAGCCCAATAATGTAAAAGCAAAATAATGATTGTAAAAGTTGTCTAATTTCCGTCTCTCTCTGGCTTGTACGGCTGTAAACTGCTATTTATGCTTAGTAATCCTGACCGAACCCTAGACCAAATTAGGGGCCTCGAATAAGCTTTCCAACAAAGTATCAGATGCCTTAATTGGGCTTAAGATGAGTAAGTTAGGCCCATTTAAGTGAAGGAACATCATGGACTACACATGATCCGCGCCGCAGAACTCGGACCTAATTTAGCCTTGATTTTTGCCTAATTTCACAATTCTTGTGAAACTCGAAATCGTAGGGCTCTTCCTTAACTTTCAGGGAGCAAGATCACCAAAATCCGATATCCGTAGTACTAGTTATGCTCACGCAAGGCAACAAGGCCGATGAGGAAAAATCCAAAATTAACAATGTTTAGCAATTAAACCCTATAATGTAAAAACTAAAAACAATGATTGTAAAAGTTGTCTAATTTCCGTCTCTCTTGTGCGGCTGTAAATTGCTATTTATGCTTATTAATCCTGGCCTAACCCTAGACCAAATTAAGGCCTCTCAATAAGCTTTCCAACAAGGTATCATATGCCTTAACCGGGAGCAACATGAGTACGTTAGGCCCATTTAAGTGAAGGAACATCACGGACCACGACCGATCCGCGCCGAGAACTCGGGATGCAATTTAGCCTTGATTTTGGCCTAATTTGACAATTCTTTTCAAACCCGAAATTGTAGGTCTCTTCCTTATCTTTCTAAGGACAAAGCAAGATCACCAAAATCCGATATCTCGTAGCTCTAGTTATACTCTGCAAGGCAACAAGGTCGATGAGTGAAAATCCAAAAATTAACAATGTTTTAGCAATTAAGCCCAATAATGTAGAAGCAAAAACAATGATTGTAAAAGTTGCTCCAATTTCCGTCTCTCTGGATTGTGCGGCTGTAAACACCTATTTATGCTTATTAATCCTAACCAACCCTACACCAAATTAAGGGCCTCAATAAGCTTTCCAACAAGGTATCCTATGCCTTAATTGAGCTTAAGATGAGGGTTAGGCCCATTTAAGCGAAGCGAACATCATGGACTCAAGCAACGATCCGCACGAGAACTCTTGACCCAATTTAGCCTTGATTTTGGCCTAATTTGACACCTGTGAAACCCGAAATCGGAGGTCTCTTCCTTATGTTTCTAGGGACAACAAGATCACCAAAATCAGATATTTGTAGCTCTAGTTATGCTCACGTAAGGCAACAAGGTCAGGACGAGTGAAAAATCCGAAAATTAACAATGTTTAGCAATTAAGCCCAATAATGTAAAAGCAAAAACAATGATGGTAAAAGTTGTCTAATTTCCCTTTCTCTAGCTTGTAGGGCTGTAAACTGCCATTTATGCTTATTAATCCTGACCCAACCTAGACCAAATTAAGTGGTCTCCAAAAAGCTTTCCAACAACGGGCTTAATTTCCAACTTTAGGTTTGATTTTGGCCTAATTTGACAATTCTTGTGAAACCTTAAATTGTAGGTCTTTTCCTCATATTTCAGTGACAACAAGATCACCAAAACCGATATCCGTAGCTCTAGTTATGTTCGTGAAAGGCAACAAGGTCGTGATGAGTGAAAAATCCAAAATTAACAATGTTTGCAATTAAGCCCAATAAAGTAAAAGCAAAACAATGATTGTAAAAGTTGTCTAATTTCCGCTCTCTGTTTGTGCGGCTGTAAACTGCTAGTTATGCTTATTAATCCTGACCTAACCCTAGACCAAATTAGGCCCGAATAAGCTTTCCAACAAGGTATCATATGCCTTAATTGGGCTTAAGATGAGTAGTTAGGCCCATTTAAGTGAAGGAACATCATGAATCATGCACTGATCCGCACCAGAGAACCTAGACCCAATCTGCCTTGATTTTAGCTTAATTTGGACAATTCTTGTGAACCCGGAATTGTAATCTCTTCCTTATCTTTCTAGAACAATATCACCCAACTGATATCTCAGAGTTCTAGTTATGCTCGCGTAAGGCAACAAGGTCGATGAGTGGAAAAACTGAAAATTAACAATGTTTAGAACAATTAAGTCCAATAATGTAAAAGCAAAACAATGATTGTAAAGTTGTTCAATTTCCACCTTCTGGCTTCTGCGGTTGTAAACTGCCAGTTTATGCTTATTAATACTGACTATCTCTACACCAAATTAAGAGACTCTGAAAAGCTTTCCAACAATATATCATATTCTTTAATGGGCTTAAGATGAGGTTAGGCCCATGTTCAAGAGAAGGAACATCACGGATCACAAGACCGATCCGCGCCATGAGAACTCTGGACCCAATATAGCCATGATTTTGGCCTAATTTACAATTCCTTAAAACCTGAAATCAGAAGGTCTCTTCCTTATTTTCTAAGGAGAACAAGATCACCAAAAACGATATCATAGCTCTAGTTATGCTCACGCAAGACAACAAGGTCGATGAGTGAAAATCCTAAAATTAACAATGTTTAGCCATTAAGCCCAATAATGTAAAAGCAAAAACAATGATTGCAAAGTTGTCTAATTTTCGCCCTCTCTTGAGCAGCTGGAACTGCTATTTTGCTGATGGACCCTAACTGTCCCTACACAAAATGGAAGCGGCTCAAAAGCTTCAACACAGTATCTTATGCCTTAATTGGGCTTAAGACGAGAAAGTTTGGCCCATTTAAGTGAAAGGAACATCATGAATCAAACACGATCCACGTCATAGAACTCCTGACCCAATCTAGTCATGATTGTGGCCTAATTGGACAATTTCAGCCACTGTAGGTCTTTCCTTATCTCCTAGGGACAAGAAGATCACCAAACTCGGGATATCTCATAGCTCCTAGTTTGCTCGGAAGGCAACAATATCGACTGATTGAAAAATCCAAAATTAACAATGTTTAGCAATTAAGCCCAATAATGAAACACAAAAACAATGATTGTAAAAGTTGTCTAATTTCCGCTCGCTCTGGCTTGTGCTGGACACGCTACTTATGCGCAATAATCCGGTTTAACCCTAGAACAAATTAAGGGTCTTCAATAAGCATTCTGATAAGGTATCATATGCCTTAATTCCGCTTAACATGAGTAAGTTAGGCCCATTTAATTGAACGAACATCATGGACTTACAACCCGATCCGCGCCGAGTAACTCTGACCCACTTTAGCCTTGATTTTAGCCTAATTGACAATTTTTGAAACCCGAAATGCAGGTATCTCTTCCTTATCTTTCAGGGACAAAGAAGACCACCCAAACTGATATTCTAGTTTCTATTATGCTCTACCAGGCAACAAGGTAGATGAGTGAAAAATCCGAAAATAATAACAATGTTTAGCATTAGCTCAATACCAATGTAAAAGTAAAAACAATGATTGTAAAAGTTGTCTAATTTTCGTCCCTCCCAGAAGCGTGCTGTAATCCGCTATTTATACTTAGTTAATCCTAATCTAACCCTACACCAAATTAGGCCCGAATAACCTTTCCAACTAGGTATCGTGCCTTATTGGGCTTAAGTCGAGAGGTTAGGTTCATTTCAGAGAAGGAATATCACGGATAACAGACTGACCGTGCAATAGAATCTGGACACATTTAGCCATGATTTTGGAGCAATGACAATTCTTTTGAAACCATAAATTTTAGGTCTCTTCCTTATCTTTCTAGGGACATCAAGATCACCAAAAACGATATCGTTTTTCTAGTTACGCTTTCCAAAGCCACAATGTCAGGACGAGTGAAAATCCGATTACCAATGTTTAGCAATTAAGCCCAAAAAAGAAAAAGCAAAAACAATGATTGTAAAAGTTGTCTAATTTCTCTCTCTGCTTAAAAAGGGTTGTAAACTGCTATTAATGCTTATTAATCGTGACCCAACCCTACACCAAATTGATGGCCTCAATAAGCTTCAACAAGGAAGAGGATGCCTTAATTGGGCCTAACATGAGTATGTTAGGCCCATTTAAGTGAAGGAACATCATGAACTCACACCGATCTGCGCAGAACCGGGACCAATTTACCTTGATCTGGCCTACCTGACAATCTCGTGAAACCAAATTGTAGGACTTTTCCTATCTTTCTAGGACTACAAGATCACCAAACCGATATCCTCATAGTCAAGTTACGTTCGCAAGGCAACAAGGTCGTGATGAGTGAAAAATACCGAAATTAACAATGTTATCAGTTCAATTAAGCTCAACCATGCTATCCTGACTGCAAAGTTGCCTCATTTCGCTTCTAGCTTGTGTGGCTGTAAACTGCTATTTATGCTACATACTGACCTAACCCTAGACCAAATTAAGGGCCTCCAAGCTTTCCAACAATGTATCATATGCCTTAATTCGCTTTAAGATGAGTAAGATTAGGCCCATGTAAGCGAACGGAACTGCTACGACCGATTCACGACAAGAGAACTGGACCCAAAATACCCTGGATTTGAAGCATCGACAATCAACAGAGTCTTCCTTGTCTTTCTGTGACAAAGCAAGATCACCAAACTGGCGAAGAGCTCTAGCCCAGTTGGTGCATCGCGCAGAAGGCAACAAGGTCGATGGTTGAAAAATCCGAAAAATAACAATGTTTAGCAATTAAGCCCAATAATGTAAAAGCAAACAATGCCTTGATTGTAAAAGTTGCCTATTCTCCGTCTGTCTGCACGCCAAAGCATTGTAAACTATATTTATGCTGAACCTAGGAATCCTGAACTTGGGACTGGGGCCATGGCCTCTCAATAAGCTTTCCAACAAGGTATCATATGCCTAAATTGGGCTTAAGATTGCTAAGTTATGCCCATTTAAGTATAATACTTGCGGGATCACTAATCGATCCGCGCCAGAGAACTCTGGACCCACTTAGCCATGATTTGGCCTGAATTTGGCACTCGCGCCACCAGTAATGAGCTCTTCTTCCTTTTTATCTTTGCTTAGTGATGAATATTCGCCAGAAAACCCATATCTTAGCTATATTTATGCTTCTACGAAGGGGCAACAAGGTCGTGATGGAGTGAAAATCCTGTAACAACAATGTTTTGTATTTGTGTCACTCGCTTGGAACATAAAAGCAAAAACAATAATTCTAAAAGTTGTCTAATTTCTGCCTTTCTCAATGGTTTCAGGGTAGCCGAATCGGCTATTTATGCTATTAATCCTCGGATCAAACCCTAGACCACAAATTAAGGGCCTCAATAAAGTTTCGAACAAAGTACGCGATGCCTTACTGGGCTCGGCATGAGTAAAGATAATCGAGATGGCGGAAGAAACATTACGTACTTCACACCGATCCACGAAGAGAACCCGGACCCGGTCTAGGTTTTATTTTTTCCTAATTTGACAATTCTGGAAAACCTGAAATTGTAGGTCTCTTCCTAATCTTTCTAGCATGAAGATCACCAAAATCCAATATTTACGCTGCGGAAAGTCGCATTATTGGAAAATCGAAAATTAACTATGTTTAGCAATTAAGCTCAATAATGTAAAAGCAAAACAATGATTGAAAAAGTTGTATATAATTTCCTGCCTCTCTGGTTTGTGCGGATGTAAACTTCATTTTGTTATTGATGGGACTTAACTCATATTCAAATAAGGTTCTCTAATAAGCTTCATCATGGTATCATATGCCTAATTGTGTTTAAGATGAATGTTAGCCCATTTAAATCACGGAACATCATCGATCACACCATCCGCTTTAACAGAGAACTCTGTAGCTGTGCTTTTGGTTTAATTTGACAATTCATGTGAAACCCGGAAATTGTAGGTCTCTTAATTATCTTCTTGTGGATATACACTGTCTACGAATCGACATCTCTGTGAGCGCTCTAGTTATTCTTCGCAAGCAACAAGTGTCGATGTGTGAAAATCCCAAAGTAATAATGGTTTAGGAATTAAGCCCACTAAGCCCTATAATGTTAAATAAAAAACAATGATTGTGGCTATCTAATTTCATCTTCTCTCAAGCCAGGTAGTCAGAATCGCAGACACGCTATTAATCATGACTTAACCTAAGACCAAATTAAGTGGCCTTTCAATAAGTTTTCCAAGAAGGTATCATATGCCTTAATTGGGCTTAAGATGAGGTTAGGCTCCATTTAAGTGAAGGAACATCATGGACTGCACACTAATCTGCTACTAGTAGAACTCGTGGACCCAATTTAGCCTTGATTTTTGCCTCCACTGATAATTTTTCAGACACCCTAAAATTTAGAGGTTTCTTCCTTATCTTTCTAAGACTAAGATCACCAAAACTACTTATCTCGTAGCTCCTAGTTATACCAGGTAAGGTAACAAGGTCAGATGAGTGAAAAATCCTAAAGTTAAACAATGCTTTAGCAATTAAGCCCAATTAAGCCCAATAATGTATAAGTAAAAACAATGATTGTGCAAATTAACAATTTCTCTCTCTCTCGCTTGAGACGAGTGGGTTGAGGCTTACTTAAGTGAAGGAACAAAGACCATGCCCCTCATCCGCTCTGTAGAACCTGACCCAATTTAGCCTTGATTTTGGCCTACACTGACAATTCTCAGGCAACTGCAAATTGTGGCATCTTCCCTTATCTTATTAGGGATAGCAAGATTTTCAAGAACTGAGACCTCAGAAGCATATATTTATGCTCTACGCAAGGCAACAAGGCCGATGAGTGAAAACCTGAAAAATAACAATGTTTAGCATTTAAAGCCAATTAAGCCAAATAACGTAAAAAGCAAAACAATGATTGTAAAAGTTGTCTAATTTCGCTTTCAATCTCGCTTATGCACTGTGAATCGTTATTTATGTTCAGTTAATCCTGACTTCAACCCCAGACCAATTAAAAGCGGCCTCTGAATGCTTTTCCAATGTAAAGTATCACATGTTTAATCGGGGCTTAAGATTTGGGTAAGTTGCGCCCATTTAAGTGAAGGAACATTACGACCACAGCTGATCCGCACAGAGAACTCTTGACCTAATTTAGCCTTATTTTTAGCTCTCACTTGACAATTGCTGGGAAACTTAAATTGGTGGTCTCTTCCTTATCTTTCTAGGGACAAGATCAAAAAAATACGATATCTATAGCTCTAGTTATGGTCACAAGGCAACAAGGTCGTGGATTTAGCTGAAAATTCAAAATTTACAATGCTTTATTATTAAGGCTAATAACAAAAGGAAAAACAATGATTGAAAAATAGAGCAATTTCCGTCTTCTCGAATTGTGCTGCTGCAATCTGCTATTTATGCTTATTTTATCCGTGACCCAACCAACATCTAAATGCAGGCCTCCAATGCTTCCTACCAAGGTATCACACGACTTAATCCGCTTAAGATGAGTAAGTTAGCCAATTTAGGTGAAGGAACATCATGGATCACAGACTTGATCCACGCCAGAACCTGACCCAATTTAGCCTCGATTTTGAGCTAATTTGCGATTCCCTCGGAAACCTGGAATCGTAGGTTCTTCCTTATCTTTGGTACAACAAGAACAACAAACCGACACGTAGTTCAGATATGTTCCCACAAGAAAACAAGGTCGAATGAGGAAAAATCCGAAAATAAACGATGCTTAGTAATTTGCAACTGTCTAATGTAAAAGTGAAACAATGATTGTAAAAGCTGTTCAATTTTGTCTCCTGATTGTGCGGCTGCAAAGTGCGATTTATGCTATTAATCCTGACCCAATCCTAGACCAAATTAAGGGCCTCAATAAGCTTTCCAACAAGGTATCATAAGCCCAATTGGGCTTAAGATGAGGAAAAGTTATTTAACGAAGAACATCAAGGACCCGATTCGCACAGAGAACTGGGGACCCACTTTATCTTGATTTTGGCCTAATTTGACAATTCTTTGACACCTGAAATTGTAGGTCTCTTCCTTATCTTTCTAGGGACAACAGATCACCAAAACCGATATCCCAAATCTGCTATACTGCGAAGACAACAAGGTCGATGAGTGAAAATCCGAAAATTAACAATGTCTAGTATCAATTAAGCCCAATAATGTAAAAGCAAAACAATGATTGAAAGTTTCAATTTTTCTCTTCTTGTGCATAAACTGCTATTTATGCTTATTAATCTCGATCTACCCCCAGGCCAAATTAAGCTGGCTCAATAAGCTTTCCCACAAGATATCAGTATGTCTGAATTGGGCTGCAGAGGAGTTGTTAGGTACATTTAATTGAAGAAACACATGGCTCCTATCATCCGCAGCCGAGAACTGGGTCCCAAATTAGCTTTGATTTTGGCTTAATTTAACAACTCTTCTGAATCCGGAATCGTAGGGTCTCGTTCTTATCTTTCGGGACAAGAAGATCACCAAAATCCGATATATATAGCTCCAGTAATGTTCACAGGCAACAAGGCCAGATGACTAAAATCAGCACAATGTTTAGCAATTGGTCACAATGTAAAATCAAAACAATGACAGTAAAAATTGTCAAATTTCCTCTCTCAGCTTGGCGTCAGAAACTACTATTTATGGTTATTAATCCCGATCTAACCCTAGACCAAATTAAGGGCCTCCCAATAAGCTTTCCAAAAAGGTATCATATGCCTGAATCAAGCTTAAGACGAGTTAATCCCATTTAAGTGACAGAAATATCATGGACTCGGACCGATCCGCGCCAACTCATGTCCCACAGGCTTACTTGGCTTAATTTGACAACTCTTGTGAAACCCGAATTGTAGGTCTCCTCCTTATCTTTCTAGGGAAAAAGATCACCAAAACCAGATCAGGAGCCCAAGTTATTCTTGCACAAGTCCAACAATGTAAACGAGTGAAAATCCAAAAATTAACAATGTTTAGCTTCCTCCAACAATGTAAAAGCAAAAACAATGATGGTAAAGTTGTCTAATTTTCATCTTTCTGCGAGGGCTGTGAACTACTATTTATGCCAAATCCCGACCTAACCCTAGACCAAATTCAGGGCCACCGGAATAAGCTTTCAACAAGGTATCTATGCCTAATTGGGCTTAAGACGAGCAAGTGAGGCCCACTAGTGCAGATCATCATGGAGTGCATGATCAGCGCAGAGAACTCGGACCAATTTAGCCCTGATTTTGGTCTAATTTGACAATTCTATGAAACCCGAAATCGTAGGTCTCTTCCTTATCTTTCTAGGGACAACAAGATCACCAAAACAGAGACCTTAGACTTTATCATGATATCCACAACGCAACAAGGTCGATTGCAAAGAAATTCCGAAAATTAACAATGTTTAGCAATTTAGCCCAATAATGTAAAAGCAAAAAGAATGATTGTAAAAGTTATCAATTTCATTCTCTCGGCTTTGCGCATGAACGCTATTTACGGTGATTAATCCTGTCCTAACCCTGACCAAATTCCTCTCAATAAGCTTTCCAACAAGTATCATATGCCTTTTCTGACCGTAGTTGCCCATTTAAGTGAAGGAACATCATGGACCGGAATTGATCCGGTCAGATAACTCGACCCACTGTCCACTCATTTTTGCCTAATTTGACAATTCTTGTGAAACCCGGAATCACAGGTGTCTTCCTAATCTTTCTAGGGACAACAAGATCACAAAATCCATATCTCGTAGCTCTAGTTATGTCACAGGCAACAAGGTCGATGATTGAAAATCCAAAATTAACAATGTTTAGCTAGCTCAATAATGTAAAAGCAAAACTATCATTATAAAAGTAATCCAATTTTCCTCTCCGGGGATTTGCGCTTCTTTTTTTTTTTGCTTATTAATCCCGACCTACCCAAATCAAATTACGGGCCTGAATAAGCTTTCCAACAAGGTATCATATTCCTTAACCGGGGCTTAAGACGAATAAGATAGGCTCATTTAAGCTGAAGGAACATCACGGACTGCGACTGATCCAACAACAGAACTTAAGTCCAAACTTGCTTGATTTTAAGCTAATTTGACAACTCTATGAAATCTGAAATTATAGGTCTCTTCCTTATCTTTCAGAGACAGCAGACCACCAAACCGATATCAGTAGGTCTAGTTATGCTCCGTAAGGCAATGTGATGAGTGAAAATCCGAAAATTAATAATGTTTAGCAATTAGCCCAATAATAAAAAAGCAAAAACAATGGATTGAAAAAGCGTGTAATTTCCTTTCCGTCTAGGGCTATAAACTGCTATTTACGCTTATTAATCCTCCCAACCCTCGACCAAATTCACGGCCTCAATAAGCTTTCCACCAAGAATCATATGCCATAATGGGGCTAAAGACGAGTAGTCATGCCCATTTAAGTGAAGGAACACCATGGATCGACCGATCGCGCAGAGAACTGGACCGAATTTAGACACGATTTTGGCCCAAATTACAATTCTTGTGAAACCTGAAATTGTAAGTCTCTTCCTATCTTTCAGGGACATCAAGATCACCAAACCGATATCTGAGCTCAGTTATGTTCTCACAAAGGCAACAAGGCCGATGAGTAACCTAAAATTAACAATGTTTAGCAAACCCAAAGTGTAAAAGCAAACAATGACTGTAAAAAAGTTATCCAATTTTCGTCACTAGATTGTGCGATATAAACTGCTATTTATGCTTATTAATCCGACTAACCCTAGACCAAATTAAGGGCCTCCAATGTTTCCAACATATTTATGCCTGAATTGGGCTAAATAGAGAAAGTTAGGCAATTTAAGTGAAGGAAGATCCTGGCACTCGCGACCGATCCGCGAGAACTCCTGGACCAAATTTAGCCCGATTTTGGCCTAATTTACAATTCTTGTGTAATCTGAATTGTGGTCTCTTCCTTATCTTTCTAGGGACAACAAGATCACCAAAACTGAGATCTAGTTCTAGCATGCAACGGCAACAAGGGATGAGCCAAAAATCCGAAATAAACAATGTTTAGCAATTGTCCAATAATATAAACCAAAAGAATGCTTGTAAAAGTTGTCTAATTTCTTCTCTCGCTTAGGGGCTGTGAACAGCTATTTATGCTTATTAACCCGACCCAACCCAGACCAAATTAAGGTCTCCCAAGTTTCCAACAAGATATCCATGCCTTAATCGGGCTTAGACGAGTGTTCCCATTTACGGAAGGAACATCAAGGACTGAACGATTCCAGAGAACTGAACCAAATTAGCTTAATTTGGCCGAATTTGACAATTCTTTGAAACCGAAATTGCGGGTCTCTTCCTTATCTTTCAGTGACAGAGATCACCAACATATATAACTCAAGTTATGCACAAGGCATGGGCGATGAGGAAAATCCGAAAATGCACAATATTTAACAATTGCTCAATAATGTAAAAGCAAAACAACGATTGTAAAGTTACCCAATTTCCCTCTGATTGGCGGCTGTAAACCCGGTATTTTGTTACGAACCCGACCCAACCCAGACCAAATTAATGGTCTCTAATAAGCTTTCCAACAAAGGAATCATATGCCTGACTTGGGCTAGATGAGAAAGTTAGGCCCAATTAAATAAAGAACATCACGGATCGCGATCCGCAGGCAGAGAACCGGACCCAATTTAGCCTTATTTGACCACTTGAACCTCAGAAAACTGAAATTGAGGTCTCTTCCATCTTTCTAGGGACAGCAAGATCGCCAAAATCCGGATATCAGAGTTCTAGTTATGCTCGCGTAAGGCACCAATGTCAGAGAGGAAAATCCAGGCTCAACGTTTAGCAATTGCCCAACATAAAAGCAAAAATGATTGTAAAAGTTGCCAATTTCCTCCCCGTTTGTTATAAATTGCTATTTATGCTTACTAATCATTCCTAACCTAGACCAAATTAGGGCCTCTAGCTTTCCACAGTATCAATGACTTAATTGCAGCTGAGCAAGTCATGCCTTTGAAGGAACATCAAGGACATTGCCGATCCCCGAGAACTTAGACCCAACATACATGATTTTGGCCTAATTTGACAATTCTTGTGAAACCCGAAATTGCTAGGTCTCTTCTGATCTTTATGGAAAACAAGATCACCAAAATCTGATATCTATAGTCCAGTTTATGCCGGGGGGGGACAAGGTCGAGGAGAGAAAATCCAAAATTAACAATGTTTAGCATTAGCCCAATAATGTAAAAGCAAAACAATGATTGTAAAAAGTTGTGTAATTTTCCCCTCTGGCTACACTTAACCTGCTATTTATGATTATAAATCCTGACAAAACCCTAGACCAAATCATGGCCTAAATAAGATTTCCAACAAGGTATCACATGCCTCACATTGGCTTAGATGATTACGGTAGGCCCATTTAATGAAGGAACATCATGGACTCCCTGAATGATCCTCGCAGGATCTAGACCACACTTGCCTGACATTGGCCGAATTTGACAATTCATAGGAAACCCGAATCATAAGTTCTTCCTTATATTTCTACGGACAGCAAGATCACCAAAATCCGACATTCCGTAGTTTAGCTATGCTCTCGCAAGGCAACATAGTCGATGAGTGAAAATCCGAAAATTAACAATATTTAGCAATTAAGCCCAATCAATATAAAAGCAAACAAAAATCGTAAAAGTGGTCCAATTTCCCACTCTCTAGCTTTCCGTAAACTGCTATTTATGCTTATTAATCCTACTCCAACCCTAGACAAATTGATGGCCTCGAAAAGCTTCCAACAACGTAAATGTTAATTGGGCTTAGATGAGTAGTTAGTTCATTTAAGTGAAGGAACATCATGGATCCACGATCGATCCACGCGGAGACCCGGGTCCAATTTAGCTTGATTTTTACCAAACTTGACCATTCTTTGAAACCCGAAATTGTAGGTCTCTTCCTTACATTCTATGGACAAGAAGATCACCAAACTCTGATATTCATAGTCAGTTATACTCGCGCAAGGCAACATGCCGATGAGAGGAAAACCTAACAACACCATAATTATTTCCAATAGTAAAGCAAAACAATGACATAAAAGGTGTTAAAATTTCCTCTCTCTTCGTGGCGGTTGTAAACTACTATTTATGCTTATTAATCGGACCATCCCTAGACCAAATTAAAGGCCTCAATAAGCTTTCCAACAGGAACAAATGCCTAGTGGGCTAAAGATGAAGTTAGCCATTTAAGTGAAGGAACATCATCGATCGTCATCCTGCGAGAACACGGAAAAATTTTCCTACTTGGTCTAATTTGACAATTCTGTGAAACCTCCAACAGAGGTCTCTTCCTATCTTTAAAGGACAAGATCACCAAAATCCGACATCCGAGTTCCAGTGAGTCACAAGGCAACAAGGTAGAAGTGAAAATCCGAAATTAGCAATGTTTAGCAATTGCTCAATAATTTAAAAGCAAAAACAATATTGTAAAAGTTGTGTAATTTCCTTTCTCTCGCTTTGCAAC
Source organism: Sophora flavescens (assembly GCA_030762895.1). NCBI lineage: Eukaryota > Viridiplantae > Streptophyta > Magnoliopsida > Fabales > Fabaceae > Sophora > Sophora flavescens. The sequence goes on from JAUPTC010001139.1 coordinate 16,573, forward strand.
GTAACCAGCATTTATGCTGAATCCCGATCAAACCTCAGACCAAATAATGGCCTCTAATTAGGCGCCAACAAGGCATCAAATGCCTTAGTTGGGCTTAAGATGCAGGTTAGGCCCATTTAAGTGAAGGAACATCATGGATCACACCGATCCGCTCAGAGAACTCGTGGAAAAATTTAGCCTTCACTTGGCCCAGCCAATTCTTTTGAAACCTGAAATTATAGGTATCTTTCTTATTTTAGGGACAGCAAGATCACCAAACCGAGACCGTGGCTCAAGCATCCTTCCTCGTGCACAATACCATAAGGTTAGATGAGGAAACTTCCGAAAATTAACAATGTTAAAAATTTATGCCCCGTAATGTAAAAGCAAAATAATGATTATAAAAGAATAATTTCCTGTGGTCTCTCACACTCTAGTGGCTTTAAACTGTTACTTATGCTTATTTATCCCGACCTAACCCTAGACCAAACAGGCCCCGAACAAGCTTCCAAATAAGGTATCATATGTCGAATTTGGCTTAAGATACAGCCATTCATTTATGAAGGAACATCATGACTGGCGACTAACCTGCCACGAGAACTCGACCAAATTTAGCCACGTTGTCCTAATTTTAACAATTTTGTAAAACCGAAATTGTAGGTCTCTTCCTTATCTTTTTGTGGACAAATAAGATCAACAAACCAAGAATTTAGCTCCGCTATGCTCACAAGGCAATAAGGTCGTGATGGGTGAAAAATCCAAAATTAACAATGCTTAAAGAATTATGCCCAATAATGTAAAACGTGAAAACTGATTTGTAAAAAGTTGTCTAATTTTTGTCTTTCTAGCTTCGTGCAGCTAAAATGCTATTTACTGTTAATCCAGCCTAACTCCTAGACCAATTAAGGGCCTTCAATAAGCTTTCCAACAAGGTATCATATTTTTTGAATTGCAAAGCAGATGCAGTAAGTTAGCCTGATTTAAGTGAAGAAACAATATGGATCGCACAATCGATCCGCGCTAGAGAACTCTGACCAAATTTAGCCATGATTTTGGCCTAATTTTATAAATTTTTGTGACACCGAAATTGTGGGTATCTCTTCCTTATCTTTTAGGACAACAAGATCACCAAAACCATATCTAGCCTAATTACGCTCATGATAACAAGGTCGTGGATGAGTGAAAAATCCAAAAATTAATATTGTTTAGTTAATATGCTCTAATAATGTGCCAAAACAATGATTGTAAAAAGTTGTTTAATTTTCATCTCTCTCAGCTTGTGCGGCTATAAACCGTTATTTATGCTTATTAAAACTGGACCTAACCCTAGCACTAAATTAAGGGCCTCCTCAATAAGCTTTCCAACAAGGTATCATATGCCTTAATTGGCTTAAGAGTGGTTAGGCCCATTTGGGCTAAGGAACATCATGGATCACAACTGCGCTTTATAATCCGGACCAAATTTAGCCACGATTTGTCCCACTTCACAATTCTTGTAAATGAAATTGTAGTCTCTTCATTATCTTTAGGACAGCAAGATCACCAAAATCCATATCTCTAGGCTCCCAAATGATAGTTTCATAAAGGTAAAAATAAAACAAGATGAGTGAAAAATCCGGAAATTAACAATGTTTAGCAATTAAGCCCAATAATAAAACAAAAACAATGATTGTAAAAGTTGTTAATTTCCCACTTTCCACTTGTGTGCCATTGTAAACTGCTATTTACATGCTTATTAATCCTGACTCAACCCTACACCAAATTAAGGCCTTCAATGTTTTCCACCATGTACTAAGCCTTAATTGGGCTTAAGATGTGTAAGTTAGGCCCATTTACTTGAAGGAACATCATGGACCGCGTAATATCCGCGCCAGAGAACACCAGACTCCAACTCTAGCTTTGAATTTGGCCACTCTGACAATTCTTAGTGAAACTCGAATTATAAACTTCCTTATCTTTCTAGGACAGCAAGATCACCAAATCCGATATATGTAGCTCTCTAGTTATCGCGCAAGGCAACATGGTCAAGATGAGTGAAAAACTAAAATTAACAATATTTAATAATTTGCCTTCCACTAGTCAATAATGTCAAAGCAAATCAATAATTGTAAAAGTTGTCTAATTTCCATCTCTCCTCGCTTGTGCGCCGTAAACTGCTATTTATGCTTATTAACTGATCAACCTAGACCAAATGAACGCCTTCAATTTTTCTTCAACAACGACCATATGCCTTAATCAAGCTTACATGAGTGTTAGGCCCACGGCGCAGCGGAACACGCGGATCGCGTATCGATCCGCCAGAGAACTGGGACCCAATTTAGCCTTGATTTCACCTAATTTGACAATCTATGAAAAACTGAAATTGTATGTTCTTCCTTATCTTTATAGGACAAAGAAGATCACCAACTTATATCTCAGAGTCTAAGTGATGTCATGAAGGCAATAAGGAATGAGAAGTGAAAATCCCAAAATTAACAATATTTAGCAATTAAGCCCACATCGTAGTGCTAAAAACAATGATTGTAAAAAGTTGTCACTTCTGCCTTCTCTAGTTTCATATGGCTATAACTGCTAATATGTTTACTAATCCTGACCTAACCCTGACCAAAATTAGCCTCTGAATAAGCTTTCCAACAAGGTATCATATGACTTTAATTGGGATGAGACGAAGGTTAGGGCCATTTTAGTGAAGGAACATCATGGATCACAAGACTGATCCGCGCCAGAACTCGACCAAATTTAGCCTCGATTTGGCTTCACTTGACAATTCTTGTGAAACTGGAAATTGTATGTCTTTCCTATCTTTATAGGGATGCGAAGATCACCAAAACCGGCATTCATAGCTCCGCTATGTCACAAGGGAACATGGTGGTCGATGAGGAAAATCCGAAAATTAACAATGTTTAGCAATTATTCTGGATAATGTAAAGCAAAAACAATGATTGTAAAAGTTGTACTTCAGGTCTTTCAAGCCAGGCGGGTCAGAACCGCTATTTATGCTTATTAATCGCGGGATCAAACCCTAGACCAAATCAAGGGCCCTAAATATGATTTCCACATGTATCATATGCCTTAGTTGGGTTGTGATGAGTGTTAGCCCATTTAAGTGAAGAACATCACGGATCGCGCACCGATCCGCGCTGCAGAACTGGGACAAAAATTTAGCCTTGACTTTGGCCTAATTTGACAATTCTCGTGGAAACTGAAATTATGGGTCTTTCCTTATCTTTGTGTGGACAACAAGATCACCAAAATCCGCCGCATCTCGTAGTTTCAGTTATGCTCTCACGCAAGGCAATAAGGTCAGGATGCAGCTGGGAAAATCCAAAAAATTAATAAATGTTTTGCAATTAAGCCTAATAATGCAAAGCAAACAATGATTATAAAAGTAGTCTAATTTCCATTTCGGTGGGCTTGTGCTGTAAACTAATATTTATGCTTAGTTATCCTGGGATCGAACCCAGACCAAATTAAGGCCTCCTCGAATAAGCTTTCCAACAATGTATCATATGCCTTAATCGGGCTTAAGACGAGTAAGTTCGCCCATTTAAGTGAAGGAACAACATGGATTGCACCATCCGGTACAGCGCAGAACTCTGGACCCAAATGATCCCTGATTTTGGCCTAATTTGACAATAATTCCTGCATACCTTAAATCGTAGGTCTCTTCATCTTTCAGTGACAAGAAGATCACCAAAATCCGATCTCAGAAGCTCGAGTTATACTCGCACAAGGCAAATGCTGTCGTGATGAGTGAAAATCCTAAATTAATCAGTCGCTTAGCAATTATGCCAATAATGTAAATCAAAACCAGGATAAAAAAGTTGTTCAATTTCCTCTCTAGTCATATGAAGCAACTGCATATTTATGATTACTAATCCTTGACTCAACTCAGAACTACTCATGACCTTCGGTTTTCAAGCTTTCCAACAAGGTATCATATGCCTTAATTGGGCAGATGAGGTTAGGTCCACTTAAGTGAAGAAACAATATGGACTGCGCACCGATCCGACAAAGGAGAACTCCTGAGCCAATTTAGCCATGATTTTTGCCTAATTTGATAATTCTTGTGTCCTGGAAATTTGGTGGTGTCTTTCCCTTATCTTTAGGGACAGCAAGACTACTAAAGCTGAAGTATTTGTAGCTCTAGTTATGTTCACGTAAGGTAGCAAGGTCAGATGAGGAAAACTGCACTAATAATGTTTAGCAATTATGCCTAATAATGTAAAAGCAAAAACAACATTGTAATAGTTGTTTAATTTTCGTCTCTCTCTCTAGCTTTCTTGCGCTATAAAACTGTTTATGCTTATTAACACTGACTTAACTTTAGCCAAATTAAGGGCCTCTAAATAAGCTTTCCAATATGGGGTATCATATGTCTTAATGTTTAAGATGAGTATGTTAGGCCCATTTTAAGTGAAGGAACATCATGGATTTCACAAGACCCACCTGGCGCTGTGAGAACCCTGGATCAAATTTAGGCATCATTTTGTCCTAATTTCACAATTCTTGTGAAACTCAAATTGTAGGTCTCTTTCCTTGTCTTTTTAGGGGACAGCAAGATCACCAAACTGGATCTCGTAGTTCTAGCTATGCTCACAAGGCAACAAGGTCAATATGAGTGAAAACCAAATTAAACAATGTTTTAAAGAATTAAGCCCACACAAAATCAAAAACAATGATTGTAAAAGTTGTGTACTTCCGACTCTCCCTGCTTGTCCGTAAACTGCTATTTATGCTTATTAATCCTTTGACTTAACCCTAGACCAAATTAAGGGCCTCTCCAGTTCAACAGAAACTATATGTCGACTGCTTAAGATATGTGTTAGGCCCATTTAAGTAGTTAGGTTACGGATGTCGCAACATCCGCACTGCAGAACTCGGGACCCAGTTTAGCCTTTGATTTTGGCCAATTTGACAATTCTTTGAAAACCTGAAATTGCACGCTCTTCCTTATCTTTCTAGGGACATCAAGATCACCAAAATCCATATCTGAGAATTAGCATACGTCCGCGCAACGCAACAAGGTCAAGATGAGGAAAACCTTAAAATTAATAATATTTAGCAATTGGTCAATTGCTCAATAATGTAAACTTAAAAACAATGATTGTAAAAGTTGTCTAATTTCCATCCTCTCTGCCTTCGCGCCACCGTAAACTGCCATTTTATGCTATTAATCCCGACTCAACCCTAGACCAACAGCAATCTAATAAGCTTTACGACAAGGTAGTATCATATGTTCTAATTGGGCTTTAAGATGAGTAAGTAAGGCCCATTTGAGTGAAGGAACATCGCGGATCGCGGTAATCGACTCGCTTAGAGAATTCGGGACCAAATTTAGCCTTGATTTTGGCATAATTTGACAATTCTTTCGACACCGAAATCAGGGTCTTTCCTTATCTTTTAGGATGCAAGATCACCAAAATCCACATCTATAGCTACCAAGTAGTACCGCGTAAAGGCAACAAGGTCAGATGAGTGAAAATCCGAAAATTAACAAGTGGTAGGAATTAAGCCCAATAATGTAAAAGAAAAACAATGATTATAAAAGTAATCTATTCCACTTTCTGGCTTCAGCACAAATCGCTATTTATGCTTATTATCCCGACCTAACCCTGGACCAAATTAAGGGCCTCAATAAGCTTTCCAAAAAGGTATCATATGTGTTAATTGGGCTTAAGATGAAAGAAGTTAGCCCATTTAAGTGAAGCGGAACATTTTGATCGCGTAATCGATCCGCGCTGCAGAACTCGGACCCAATTTAGCCTTGATTTTGGCCTAATTTGACAAATCTTTGTGAAACCTGGAAATTGTAGGTCTTTCCTTATCTTTTCTAGCACAAAGAAGATCACCAAAATCCCATATTTGTAGCTCTAGTTATGCTCTGTTTAAGGCAACAAGGTCGATGACTTGAAAATCTGAAAATTAACAATGTTTAGGAATTAAGCCCATTAACAAAAGCAAACAATGATTGGTGGGGGCAAGTTGTGTAATTTCATTGCTTGTAGCGCTGTAAACTGCCATTTATGCTTATTAATCTCGACCTAAAACCCTAGACCAAATTAAGGGCCTCTCCTAATAAGCTTTCACATGGTGGTATCATATGCCTTAATCGCTTTGACGAGTAAAAGCAGGGCCTATATTTAAGAAGGAACACTGGACTCCACCAATCAATCCCAGGATCCTTTATCCACCTGCCTTGATTTTGGCCTCTCCACTTTACAATTCTTGTGAAACCTGAAATCAGGTCTCTTCTTTATCTTTCTAGTAGACAAGATCACCAAAATCCGTATCCGTAGTCTAGTTATGCTTATGCAAGGCAAACAAGGTCAGATGAGTGAAAACTGAAAATTAACAATGTTTAGCATTGTCACTAATGTGGTGCTAAAAATAATGACTGTAAAAGTTGTCTAATTTCCGCCTCTTTATGGCTCATATGGCTGTAAACTCGCTATTTATGCTTTTTAATCAGCTTTAACCCTATTCCAAATTAAGGGCCTCCAATAAGCTGCTCAACAAGGTATCATTGCTGCGCTTAATTGGGCTTAAGATGAGTAAGTTAGCCCATTTAAGTGAAGGAACTTCATGGACTGCGCCCCATCCGCGCCAGAATCTGACCCAATTTAGCCTTGATTTTGGCCTAATTTTACCACTCGTGGAAAACCCGACATTGTAGGTCTCTTCCTTATCTTTCTAAGGACAAGAAGACGACAAAATCGATATGTGTAGTTTCAGTTAAAGTCATATAACAAGGTCGCGATGATTGAAAACTGGTAATTACAATATTTAGTAATTAAGCCCACTAGCCTAATAATGCAAAACATTTACTGGTGGTGTTGTTCCAATTTCATCTCTGTGCTTTTAAAGGTCGTGGAACCCGCTATTTATGCTTATTAATTCTCAAGCTTAACTTTACACCAAATTAAGGGCCTTCTCGATTGTTTTATCAGCTGCATCATATGCCTTAATCCGCTTAAGACGAGTGGTTAGGCCTATTTAAGTGAAGGTGAACATCATGGATCGCATCGATCCGCTCCGTGAGAAATCGGAACCACTAAGCCTTTGATTTTCAGCCAACTTTACAATTCTTGTGAAACCTGAATTATAGGTCTTCCTTACCTTCTAAGGACAGTAAGATCACCAAAACTGACATTCCAGATTTCTAGTTACGCTCCATGCAATAAGGTGCCCAGACAGTGAAATTCGAAAATTAACAATGATTAGTAATTTGCCCACAATGTAAATGCAAAAACAATGATTGTGTAAGTTATTCCACTCGTCTCTCTCTGTATTGTGCGGCTGTAAACTCGCTATGAATGCTTATTAATCCGACCAACCTAGACCAAAATTATGGCCTCTAATAAGCTTTCCAACAAGGTATCTTATCTTTTAATTGGGCTAAGATGAGTAAAGTTAGGCCTATTTAAGTGAAGGAACATCATGGGACGTTGACTGATCCGCTCCTAGAAATCGGGAACCAATTTAGCCTTATTTTGGCCTACTTTGATGCCACCCTCGCGGAAACCTGAAATTATAGAAGGTCTCTTCCTTACCTTTCTCAAGGATAGAAGATCACCAAAACCTGCTGGCATGTAGCTCTAGTTATGTCACACGCAACAAGGTCCTGAATGAGTGAAAATTCGAAAAATTAACAATGATTAGGTACTAAGCCTAATAATGTAAAATGCAAAAAACAATGATTGTAAAGTTGTCTAATTCTGGCCCTCTCTCGATTGTGCGCTGTAAATCGCTATGAATGTTTATTAATCCTGGACGTAATCCCTAGACCAAATTAAGGGCCTCAATAAGCTTTCCAAAACAGTATCATATGCCATAATTGGGCTTAAGATGAGTAAGTTAGGCCCATTTAAGCGTAAGGAACATCATGGATCACAGACGACGTTACTCAGAACGGGAACTAATTTAGCTTTATTTTGGCCTACTTTTGACAATTCCGTGAAATCTCAATTATAGGTCTCTTCCCTTACCTTTCTAAGGACAGCAAGATCACCAAAATGCGATATATAGCTCTTAGTTATGCTCGCGCAAGGCAATACAAGGTCCGATGAGTGAAAAACTAAAAACAACAATGATTAGTAATAAGCCTAATAATGTAAAATGCAAAAACAATGATTGTTCAAGTTGTCTAATTTCCGTCTCTCTCTATCTTGTGCGGATGTAATTGCCATTTATGCTTATTAACTCGACATAACCCTACACCAAATTAAGGGCCTCAATGCTTTCCAACAAGGTATCATATGTCTTAAGACTGGCTTAAGATGAGCAAGTTAGGCCCATTTCGCCAAGAGGAACTAATCCAACTTAGCCTTGGTTTTTGTCTAATTTGACAATTCTTGTGAAACCCGAATTGTAGGTCTCTTCCTTATCTTTCTATGGACAAAGAAGATCACCAAAATCCGATATCTCAGAGTTTCCAGTTATGCTCGCGCAAGGCAACAAGGCTGTATGATGAGTGAAAATACGGGAAATTAATAAATGTTATCAATTAATCCCAATTAAGCCCAATAATATATAAGCAAAAAATAATGATTGCAAAAGTTGTCTAATTTCCACTGCGTAAAGGGTCAGAACTTGCTATTTATTCTATTAATCCCGACTCCAACCATACACCAAATTTAGGGCCTCGGAATACATTCCAACATGGAAACATATGCCTTAATCGGGCTTAAGAGCACATTGGGTTAGTCACATTTAAGTGAAAGAACATCATGGACTGCTCTCGATCCATAAAGAGAACTCTGACCCAATTTAGCCTTGATTTGTCCCAATTTGACAATTCTGTTGTTTTTCCTGAAAATCAGGGTCTCTTCCTCATTTCTCTAGGACAGCAAGACATACCAAAATCATATCCGTAGCTCCCAGTTATGCTCGCGCAAGCCAACACTGGCCAGATGAGTGGGAAAATCCGAAAACAACAATGTTTAGGCAATTAAGCCCACAATGTAAAAGCAAAAACAAAATGATTGTAAAAGTTGTTCACTTTTCGCTCTCTCTCTCGCTTCAGGCGGGCCAGAATCGGCTATTTATGCTTATCAATCGTGACTTCCAACCTTAAAACCAAATTATGGCCCAATAAGCTAACAAGGTATCGCTATGCCTTAATAGGGCTTAAGACGAGTAAGTTAGACCTATTTAAGTGGAATGAATATCATGGATTCACAGATCGATCCGCTTCCAGAAATCGGGAACCAATTTAGCCTTTGATTTTGGCCACTTACAATTCTTTGAAACTTAAATTATAAAATCCTTTCCTTACCTTTCTAAGGATATACCAAACCATATCTGTAGTTCTTAGTTAAGTGTTTTGCTAAGGCAACAAGGTCGATGAGTGAAAATTCAAAAATTAACAAATGACAGTAATGTTTCACTTAAGCCCAATAATGTAAATGCAAAAACAATGATTGTAAAATGCCCACTGATCTTCTTCTGGACGTGGTCGTAAACCTGCTATGAATGCTTATTAATCCGACTCTAACCCCTAGACCAAATTAAGTGGCCTCTGAATAAGCTTTCCAACAAGATATCGGGGTTTTCTAATTGGCTATATTTGTAAGAGGTCTATTTAAGTGAAGGAACATCATCGACGCGACCGGTCAGCACCAGAGTAGCAACTCTGGACCCAATTTCTAGCCTTGATTGGCCTAATTGACACTCGTGACACTAAATTGTAGTCTCTTCCTTATCTTTCTAAGGACAGCAAGATCACTAAAATCCGATATTTGTAGCTCAAGCTATGTTCTCAGTAATGCAATGTGTCAGACAGTGAAAATCCAAAATTAACAATGTTTAGTAATTATGCCCAATAATGTAAATGCAAAAACAATAATTGTAAAAGTGACTAATTGCCTCTCTCTGGCTTGTGCGGTCAGAATCACCATTAATGCTATTAATCCCGACTCAACTCCTAGACCAAATTAATGGCCTCCAATAAGCTTTCAAACAAGGTATCATATGCCTTAATTGGGCTTAAGATGAGTAAGTCATGCCCATTCAAGTGAAGAAACATCATGGACTGGCGACTGATCACCGTCATAGAACTCATGACCCAATTTACTTTGTTTGGCCTAATTTGACAATTCTTTAAATCCCAAACAGAGGTTTCTTCTCATCTTTCTAGGGACACTGGCATCACCAAACCGATATTTGTAGCTCTAGTTATGCTCGGCAGGCAACAAGCCGGGCATGAGTGAAAAATCCGAAAATTAACAATGTTCGCAATTAATCCTAATAATGTAAAAGCAAAAACAATGATTGTAAAAAAGTTGTCTAATTTCCGCTCTCTCTAGCTTGTGCGGATGTAAATTGCTGTTTATGCTTATTAATCATGACCTAACTTCTACACCAAATTAAGGGCCTCGAATAAGCTTCAACAAGGTATCATATGTCTTAATTGGGCTTAAGATGAGTAAGTTAGGCCCATTTAAGTGATGGAACATCATGGATCACAGATCGATCCGCCCTGCAGAACTCCTGGGACCCAACTTGCCTTGGTTTTGTCTAATTTGACAATTCTTGTGACACCGAAATTGTAGGTCTCTTCCTTTATCTTTCTAGGGACAAAGCAAGATCACCAAACTGCCATATATGTAGCTCTAGTTATGTCACAGAAGGCAACAAGGTCATGATGAGTGAAAATTTTTAAATTAACAATGTTATCAATTAATCCCAATTAAGCCCAATAATATATAAGCAAAAACAATGATTGTAAAAGTTGTGTAATTTCCGGCCCTCTCCCAAGTGCAGCGGCTGTAAACTCGCTATTTATTTTATTAATCCGACGATCCCAACACCAAATTATGGTCGAATAAGCATTCCAATATGGTGGTATCATATGCCTTAATTGGCTTGCAGATGCAAGTTAGTCACATTAAAGTGAAGGAACATCATGGATCGCGCCCTGATCCGCGAAAGAGAACTCGGGACCCACTTAGCCTTGATTTTGGCCTAATTTAATACCCTTGTGAAACCTGAAATCAGAGGGTCTCTTCCTTATCTTTATGTGACAAGCAAAGATCACTAAAACCTGACATTCAGAAGTTTAAGAGCCTCGTTGTGTTTATGGCTTGTGATGAGTGAAAATCCGAAAATTAACAATGTTTAGCAATTAAGCCTAATAATGTAAAAGCAAAAACAATGATTGCAAAAGTTGTCTAATTTTCGCCTCTCTCTGGCTTCAGGCTGTACAAATCATGATGAGGAAAGTTGTTAATCCCATCTAACTTACACTCAAATTGGCATTCTGAACAAGCTTTCAACAAGGTGCATCATATGTCTTAATTGGGCTTAAAAGATGAGTAAGTTAGGCCCATTTCACTGGAAGAACATCATGGATCACAGATCGATCCTACTCCGCAGAAATCGGGAACCAACTAAGCCTGATTTTCGCTAACTTTGACAATTCTTGCGAAACCTCGAATTATAGGTCTCTTCCTTACCTTTCTAAGGACAAGAAGATCACCAAAATCCGATATCCGTAGCTCTAGTTATGCTCGCGCAAGGCAACAAGGTCGTGGGATGAGTGAAAATTGAAAATTAACAATGATTAGTACTGCTTCCAATAATGTCGCAAAAACAATGATCAGAAAAGTTGTCTAATTTCGGTCTCTCTCCTATTTATATGTAAACCTGCTATGAATGCTTATTAATCCCCACCCAACCCTAGACCAAATTTTCATGGCCTCAATGCTTTCAACAAGGTATTTTATGCCTAATTGGGCTTAAGATAGTAAGAGTCTGTTTGAAGTGAATATCATCATGGACTGCGTGATCGATCCGCCTCCAGAGAAACTAACCACTGTTCTTGATTTTCGCTAAATTTGATAAATTCTTGTGAAACCTGAAATTATAGGTCTCTTCCTACCTTCTAAGGACAAGAAGATCAACAAAATCCGATATCTCGTAGGCTCTAGTTATGCTCCCAAGGCATAACAAGGTCGTGGGATGGAGTGAAAAATTCGGAAA
>JAUPTC010001140.1:0-28528 GCA_030762895.1 Sophora flavescens
GATTGAAGAAGCCTCAACGAGGATAAGCAATTCAATAAAAGTTTCATGATGTCTTCCGAAAACTTCAGATTAACATTCCATTTGCGAAGCCTTGGAACAAATGCCATCATATGCTCAAGTTTATGGAAGGAACTTCTCACTAAGAAGCGGAGGATTGTGGATGAAGAAGGGTTGCTTTGACCGAGGAGTGTAGTGCCATTCTTCAACGGAAACTACTCAGAAGTTGGGGGATCCTGGTTCCCTCGATACCATGCACCATTTGGGGAATTAGCCCGAGGAAGGCATTATGTGATCTAGGGGGCAAGTATCAACTTGATGCCCTCTCGGTGATGAAGAAAGGACCAAAGAGGTAAAGGATACGCGAATGTCACTCCAACCGGCCGACGTTCTATCAAATATCCTGGAGTAGTCGAAGACTTGCTCGTGAAAGTTGACAAGTTCATATTCCTGGACTTCGTGGTGCTCGACATGGATGAAGATCGTTGAGATCCCTCTCATATTGGTAGCCCCCCTCTGCCACCGGGGATGCCCTGATAGATGTGCGGCAAGGGAAACTCACTTTAAGTGGTGAATGATGATAAGGTGGTCTTCAATGTCTTTGAAGCGATTAAGCACCCAAAGAGAAGTCAGTTATGTATCGAGTGGATGTGGTGGACCCAATCGAAAAGGTAAAGGCAACTCGAGAAGACCATGATCCTTCACTTGCAAAGAATATCGATAGAATCTCATGAAGAAGACATGAGGAAAAAGATCCTTCTGGGGATGAGGTCTACCTTGAGTGGCTACGAGACATGGAACCAATACGAGTCTCCGAAGGGAAAGAATGTGCAGGGAAGAACTCAGCTGCAAAGGAATGAAAAAGAAGGGCAAAGCACCAAGGTTGAAGGGTGGCACAACCCGTAGTGGTCGTAAGACAGCATGCAAAGAATTTATCTCAAAAAGGATCACCACGGAATGGAGAGTTCGTGCTGATTATAGAAGGATGCTCGACTTAAATGAGCTGTCCGAAACTAGCTTATAGTATATAAAAGTGCACAAACCTACAAAGAACGGGCCAAGGAATGGCATGGCAAGCAGGATCTTCCTCCGGATAACCTCTAGGGGCGACTTGAGTCAGGCTCGGACGTAAACAAAGCGCTACTTGGGAGGCAACCCAAGCTAGGTACTTCTTTTTTCCTCACTCTTGTTTTTGTTTTTGTTTTTGTGTTTGTTTTTGTTTGTCACTCTTGAATAATTTGAGAAGATCAAGAGTTGTTGTATGAACGATGTGTCAGCAAGCTTTTTGGATTTTGATTAAATGGACATAGATGGATTGCATGAATTATATTAACCATTGATGATTTCCCTAGGTTCTAGTAATAGAAGAGTTGATCCCCACTTAAAAATTGAAAACTGAACTTTTGAGAATTTTATTGTGATTACTTGATTTATGATAAGTTTAAAGTGAGGGGTGCACACACTAGGAATCGTATTTCTGTCAAACAATTTGCAAAATGTCCAGGTGAGGATTCGAGCCTCCAACTCTGTTTTTGAATATGTGAATCACCGTTAAGTTGCACTTTCCGAATTTGCTTGAATCTCTATATGGTTTGCATGTTTATGTGTTGCATCAAATGATTTAGGCAATTTTCTTTGAATTAACTACTTGGCCTGAAATGAACCATCCCTAACGCATGTTCCCCTAGTTAGCCAAATTGAGCCCAATTGACCTATTGTTTCTTGATGACCCTACATTACGAGCCAAAATCTGAAAAACCATGTTAACCCAATCTTAGGACTAGAGAGCATGGAAATGAGCAAGAGAAAGGTTGTGAGAAACTAAGTTTGGGGTGGCTACGAGGTATGTGGTCATATTAGGATGAGAAAAAGAAAATAAAGGTTGACCCAAGGCAAAAAGAAAAGAAAAGAAAAGAAGAAAACAAATAAATTGCCAAGGAAAAAGGGGCAAAACAGGAAAAAAAAAAAAAAAAAGATGAGCAAGGAAAAAAGGCTGTAGTCACCCGAGACAAAACAAAAATGGAAAAAGGAATTGAGTGAAAATGTGTTTAATGCTCATGCCTCTTAGTTCCTAGGGACCTAAGCCTAAATATCCTGATTATCCTACCTCACCCAGGCCCCATTACAACCTTTAAAAGACCTTTTGATGTTGCATGCATGTTTTCGTGGGAACTATGTTTGAGATGAAAATCAAATTCATGGGAAGTGTCTCTGATAAGTGAAATTGAGTGAAAAAGTTGAAAGCCTAGACAAACTTGAGCGAATGAGTGAAATACTAAAATGCCCTTGTGAGGAAGGCAATTGTTTGAAATAGGTGATCTTCCTATGTGTGTATCTTTGAGCCTCAACTTAGAGTAATGATAGCATGAATGATAATTTCTCAATTGTTTAAAGTAGATGAATGTGGGGATTACATTGATGAAAAAGGGGGAATCAAAGAAGAAAAATTGTTTTGTAAAGTCGCATGAAATTTGTGCGAAATTGATTAGATCTTTAGGCTTGCCAAGTCTTGAGTCGTTTTTGAGTTTTAAGCTTGCTTGGGGACAAGCAAGGTTTAAGTTTGGGGTATTTTGATAAGCCTCAAGCTTATCTAGTTTTATGACTAGATGAACTAGGTTTATGTGCCAATTTATTCGAGTTCACTCCTCGTTTTCGCCCCAAATTTGCCTTGTTTTGTTCCTAAGTTGGACTTTGACTCGTTTTGCGTCTTTTGTGTAGTTTTTTAGCTTCTTTTGGATAGAATTACGCTTGTGGTGGCTTGTGTTTTCAGGTCCATAAGTGAAGCTCTAAGAATTAAGGAAAGTCAAGAAATAGTGGAGATTGCTATTCTGAGATTCTCGCCCGCGAGAGGAAGATCGCCTGCGAGAGTTTGAAGACCTGGGAAGACAGAGACCATCACGCCAGCTGTGATTCACATCACGGGGCGGAAAGGAAGGTTCGCGTCGCGAGACGCCCTTCGCGTCGCGAGTGTGTGAATTCCAGAAAAGTACGAGTCGGAGACCATCACGGCATAGCCGCCGTGATTCTTATCACTACCGTGACCTCAAAAGCCACACAAGTCGAGACCATCACGGCCTAGCCGTGATATGTATCACTACCGTGACCCAAGATCCACACAAGGCGGGAGAACATCACGGCCGGGCCGTGATTCACATCACGGCCGTGAAAGTGGCGGGCTCGCGTCACGACATCATTCGCATCGCGAAAGTTCGAATCCCGGAAGGCGCGAGAAGCGAAACCGTCACGGCTCGGGTTTGATGGCCGTCACGGCAGTGACGCGTGGCCTCCTTATAAATAGAGCGATCGTACGGAGAAAAAGAGGACTTTTTGGATCAGAATTTTCAGAGATCTTTTGTAATCCTTATTCTGGGGTTTCTTTTTTCTTCTTCTCTCTTAATTCTTAGGCTTAGGATGAATTCGATTGTATGCGGCGTTGTTGTTACGGACACGAGAACTAATCCTCTTGTCTAATGGATCGATGAAGCCACCCATGGCGGCATAGTGTTCATGTAATGTAACCTCTCTCCTTTAATTCAATTATGATTTTCCAATTCTTTTTCATTGTGTCGATTATATGCTAGCGTGATCGACTAGTTAAACGTGTTGAGGCCTAGCTGCGATTCGTGGTTTGAGAACTTGAATTGGGAACATCGGCCAGTATTGCACGAGAGTGAGTAGGAGATCGATGCAACCTATAGGGAACAAGAATTAATAGAATTCGAGATTAAGGTTAAGAGACCTAGCGTGATTAACTCAAATCATCGAATACGCCCTAATGAGCACGGAAGTGAATTTAGGAGAATTTAGGGTCCCTATGACATTAAAATTGAACTTAGGACTGAGAATATCATCACTTGGGTACTTTGCATGATTGGGTAGGTGGATTCAAACCTTAGATGCTTTTATTTCTGAATTTAATCACCGTAGCGTTATTTGATTCGATTCTTGAATTTGCGATCTCAATCTCTTTCTTTCCAACCACTTTCTCTACTTAATCAACTTATCTGATTTCTCGCAAATTAGTCGAATTGGTAACCCAATCCTTGTGTTCGACCTCGGTAGACTCTTACCGTGTTTTATTACTTGCGACGACCCGGTACACTTGCCGAGTCACAACAGTTACACAAAAGGGAGATCACCAAATTCAAACAATCGCCTTCCTCGCAAGGGTATTTAGTGTTTCACTCATTCGCTCAATTTTTGTCTAGGCTATCAACATTTCACTCAATTTTACTTTTAAGAGCACTTCCCATGAATTTGATTTTTATCTCAAACAAGGTTCCCACGGAAACATGCATGCAACATCAAAAGGTCTTTTAAGGTTGTAATGGGGCCTGTCTAAGGGTAGGATATTCAAAGGTACTAGGCTTAAGTCCCTAGGAACTAAGAGAGCATGAACATTTTAACATACCGAATTTCCACTCAAGTTCCTTTTTCAATTTTTCTTTATGCTTTTGGATGACTACAACCTTTTCCTTCTAATACCCTTTTTTTTTCTTTTCTTTCTTTTTTTCTTTTTTTTTTCTTTTTGTCCCTTGGCTCCAACCGTTATTTTTTTTTCTCAATCCCAAACAACACATCATATCCTTGTAGCCAACCCAAACTTAGTTTCTTGCTAACCTTGTCTTGCTAAGCTTCCATGCTCTCCTAATCCTAAGATCGGGTCAACATGATTTTTCCAGATTTTAGGCTCATAACATATGGTCATCAAGAAATAATAGGCTAATTAGGCTCAAAGGGATAACAAAGGAACATGCATTAGGGACTGGTTCAATTTAGGTCAAGTAGCTAATTCAAAGAAAACTGCCTAAATCATTTGATGCAATTACATAAACATGCAAACCATGAAGAGACTCAAGCAAATTCGGGAAAGTGCAACTTGAAAGTGATTCACACAGTTAAAAACATGTTGGAGGCTCAAATCCTCACCTGGACATTTTTGCAAATTGTTTGACCGAGATTCTATCCCTAATGTATGCATCCCTTCACCCCAAACTTATCATAAATCATGCAATCATAACAAAATATCTCAAAGTTCAATTTTTCAATTTTTCAATTTTTCAAGTGGGGATCAAATTTTCAATTTCAAACCCTGGGAACATCAACAAGTATCATGCAATCCATCTATGCAAAATTCAATCAAATTCCATCAAATTTGCCGACACAAGACTCCACACACAAACTCTTGATCTTCTCAAATTATTCAAGAGCTAAAAGAAAACAAAACAAAAATAAAGCAAGGATAATTAAAAAAGTAAGGTTTAGAAGGACTCCTGAAGGTGGTTCCACCAGATCCCACTGTCTCGTGATACAACGGCCACTAATGCCCAAAGTGCGATATGATCCTCCCGATCCCATGGCATGAAGCATAAGTATGGGAGTGGGCACTTGACAATTATGGTGACTCCGCCAGTGCGGCGACTTCTCACTCCTCTGGGTCAAGGTTGACCTCCGGTCAAAAAGTCCTCCCAATAAAAATGGGGTTCAACCTCTTGACTGGCCATAGTGTCTTCATATCCAAGGGTGCAAAATCCAGAGGCTTGAACTCCATCGGGCCGGTGGCTCCACAGCGGGAGGTGGCAAACAGTAGACAGGGGTCTCCAGTGCTACTTCATTTTCTGCACATTTTTCATTCACCGCACTAACAAATCCATCACTCGTTATACATGCAAAAATCTCCACACACCACACAGGGGTTAGTGTTAGTACAGTCAGTACATATAGTACAACAAACTGAATCAGAAAAGGATTGAATGTCTGGAAATTCAACACTCAGTTCATCCATCCCATCACTTTCAACACATGCATATGAATTAATAGAATCATCTAACTCCAAAGGTCCTTCATCATCCTCAAGCATAGTGAAGCAGATGTCCTCCTGATCCTTACTTTCTATATGAATGGGACCCTCAACCTCATGTGTCTCATGTTCCATATGGACGTTTTGCTCCTCATAACCCAAAAAGGGTGAGCTTTCAAAACATGCTACACACGAAGCAAAGTCATTACAATCAGCACACGAAGTATAATAGACAGAATCAGGAAAGGTGTGAATATCTGGAGATTCAACACACAGTTCATCAATAGAAGTATTCTTGACATCATTGTCAAAATTATCCTCGTGAGGAAGTATTGTCAAGAACAACTATCCGTGAATCTGTATGTTCCTCAAGGAGACGTTGAGTTTGCAGTGCAGCCGGGGTGGGAGGCAATGTGATCAATTTGAGCGGCTAACTCCGAAAATCAGCCTTCTATCCTCTCGTTGGGATTCAAGATTTTGTTCCGCCATCCGTTGATTATTCTCTGCCATCTATTGCACCAATTCTTCCGGATCGAGCGGGTGTAGTGTAGGTCAGCTGATACAGGTGTGGCACATCGTCATTTGATGCACCAAAGAGGCAATCTCATCCAAGCCCGCCACGTTCTCCTCCATGTTGGCTATGATAGAAAGGTTGCTCCTCATTCACTCCAATCATGTCAAAACCACCGCTAAACTCATAACTTCCAAAGAAAGTTAGGATAATATATGCATGGTGGCTCATAATAAACATTAGGCATATAACCATACATGTAATTATCCATGGGGCGTACTAACATTCACAAACTGCACAAGCAGCGTAATTCAATTCAGCAATGCAATTTTTTTTTGAAATATTATTTTCTAATAACAACAAGAGTCCCCTTAATGGCACCAATTTTGACACGCCGCACACGCGCCAAAAGCGAGTGGTTTGTAAAAATATGTAATTAGGGGGCGACAACTCGAGTATCGTCTCACAAGGACTCTTGGGTTCTATTAACGAAAAGCCGGTTTCGGTGGGGGTTGGATTTGAAATTAAATAAAGAAAACAAAGCAGTAAAACTATGCAAACTAAATAATTACCAAATAAGCTAAACGATCAACCCATCGCTTTGGTTTCCCACTATCATTGGTTCATATAAGTCCAAGCCCCTAGCGGATTCTAATCCCTTTCGATTGTAACATCAATTAACAAGTGAAACTAACGCTTACGAGACATATGTTCCTAATTCCCAATTAAGCAAACTGATTAAGCCTCTTCGTGAATTAAGCAAACACGAGAATATAGAATAGTATTGAAAGAGAAAAGCATTAAGTTTAGGAATTACAAAACCTCAAGCGCCAATGGAACCCGATCACAAGAGACCAATCAAGGAGACTAGTTCTCCATTACAAAGGGAACACAAAACTCTAAACCTAAATTCGACGCCCTAATCTAAAAGAAAAGAAGATGATGAAAGAGACTTCCGCCTTAAAACATATATAAACACAGATTGGTTACGCTCGGGTGAGGAGGCGAGACATGATTCGGGAGGCGAATCTTAAGTGTTAGATCTTCATTGTTTGGCTTTCGTGAGGCGAGCTGATTATTCGCTGGGCGAGACTTCAAATTCCAACTGTCACGCCTGTGACCTTCATCACAGCTAGGCCGTGACGGTCTCTTTCCTTCAGGGTTGGATTTCTCGCGGGGCGAGACAGTGATTCGCGGGGCGATACAGAGAGGATGGCATTTCTGGCACAGTGAGGCTTCAGGCTCGCGGGACGAAAAACTCCAGAATTGCTTCTCTTTATTAACCTGAAAACAAGAGGTAGCAGTAAGTGCTTTATTTGACTCTAAATCAACTAAATTAACCTAAAAATACTTTACAGACTCAAAATGTTGCTTGAAGACAATTTAATCTAATTTGGGTGAAAACGAGATATAACTCGAGTAAAACCATGGTCTTTACTAGTCAGAAAGTAGTCGAGCCAGAGGCTGATCAGGCACTATACTGAGTCTTATCCTATCAAAAGATAGAAGTGTACTATACTGAGTTCTTTGCATCAGACTGCCATGGACTACTAACGAATGTGAAAGGAATAGAGACAATTATGATATTATAAGTGTTTAGACTACATGAGAAAAGGGTAGAGGACAATATCAGAATTTGAGGATGATTTGTTAGTTATGTGTGTTGCCTGTCTCTGACATTTATTGTATGATATACTATGAATCTTTTCCGCTTTTTGATGATAGAACTGTTTCTTATTACCTATATCTTTCTGTGTGTTGTATTTTATTTCTGATGTGATCGTACGAGAAGACCCGATGGAGGAACCAATTGCTGAGGAGTTAAATGGAACTCCGCATGAACCGGATGCTGGAGGTCGAGCTGTGATTCATGGCGATTAGAGTATATACATTATGGCCAGTGTGTCGAAGGAGTATTTATATTTCCGCTAAGTATGTCTGTAGTGAAGTTTATACCTGTGATGGATCCTACCGAGAGGGGTACCCTTAACAATGTTTTGGTTTTGCAATAATTAAACATGTGTATTTATGTAATATAGTTTTGGGTGTGTTTATATATATGCATAAGTTGTATAATTATTAATTAAGTTTTAAATTTTTACGTATTTTCAATGATAAGCGCCGATTAAGTAAATAAATATTATGGTTTTAATGTAATAATACAACGGGGTACAACGGGGTGTCTCATTTGGTGGTATCGAGCGCTTTGATTCTAATCGACCGTGAGGTCTAGGTTGTTGTTATTGGTCGTGTCCAGTTGAATCCACATCGGATTTTAACTATGGTTAGAAGTTGTAGCGAGTCCCGACGCGATAGTTAATAGTTATATGGCATATATATTCCAGTTTTATGTAGCATTATATGTTGTACACCGTTGGTTAGAGAGGTGGAGCCGGAAAGGAGTTCCAAAGCAGAGGACATCAGATGGTCGACCTTAGGCCGCCGAAAGAGTGTTTACCGTGAGGGGAGCAGTAATGCTCAACTGGGATCTTATACAAGGTATGTATTTGATATCTGGTAGACTTTGTTTGTTTGTCTAAGTAGCATGATAGACAAGAAAGTGATGAGAGTTTTGTTGAGGTATAGTTGTGGACCGGTAGGATGTGAACCGTTAAGATCAATATCGGTGAGTAAGACAATTACTATAAGTCAAATGTTGATCGAGGCATAATATCATTATGGAACCTAGGGCAATGACTAAGGATCGTAGTTAAGATGGATTATATGAGTTTGGAAAGAGTAAACAAACATGTATATAGTAATTTCACCTAAGTTGAATATGAGAAGAAAAATGATTTATGATGTAAATCGAGGTTACTAGAGAAATTC
Source organism: Sophora flavescens (assembly GCA_030762895.1). Classification (NCBI taxonomy): domain Eukaryota; kingdom Viridiplantae; phylum Streptophyta; class Magnoliopsida; order Fabales; family Fabaceae; genus Sophora; species Sophora flavescens. The sequence goes on from JAUPTC010001140.1 coordinate 9,138, forward strand.
AAATTTGTTAAGTTAGATAATCCTAATAGGTGTTGATCTTTTGATTGCAATATATCTTACTGAGTGTTGAGATGTTTATTTGGAGACTTGAAAGGTGTGATTTTGATATAATCTAGAATAGTGAAATACATTCTAAGGAACTAAGACCGTGATTGGGATACATGAAGTAGGAAGCTAGGGTAGTTCGATTGTGGTGTTAATTACGGTTGTTAGATGTTGAAATAAGATTCTTTAGTGGATCAAGGAGTGAGAAGAGGAAGGGATTAAGTTTTGATTATGTCCTTTAAGGACGTTAGATCAAGCTGGAAAGGATAAGAACAAGGAATAGAATATAGTGAGGGATAAGTTCGAGGATAAATAGAATGATAAAAATGAAAGAAGTTACCGCTATCAAAATGAGAAATATATTGATGGAGCTTTAGATTAAGATAAGATTACAAGATGATGTCTAGTGTTGAGTTAAGAAATTTTGAGGACGGAATTTTTTTCTAAGAGGGGTAGTAATTATAAAGTTCCGATTTTCATCATTTCAAAATAATCAATTATGTAACGATTATTTGTATATATTTATATGAGTATTAGAAAATTATTTTAAATAAACGGAGTTACTACTCAATCCTAATTGAATGTAGGAAGCTACGATTAAAATTTAGGTTGGAAAGTCAAGTGAAACCCGCCAGTGAATTCCATTGACAAGATAATAATACTGCTCAAAAGACCTAATTTTAATTCGTGAACGAAAGACTTAAGTTTAGTATTTTATTTCCTACAATTTCGTATTTTTAGAATTATTTCAGAAAAAATAAAATAAATTATGTTTTTTCGGGTGAAACGCGTAATCGGGTAGACGACGGAAGGGATTTTGGAGTTTCTAAGAGCTGATAGATTAGGATTTTGAGATGATTCAAGGGGATGAATCATATTTTTAAATCTAGAAGGTTCCACAGGGTTAGAGTGAAAATTGAGGAATTTTATGCTTAAGTCCCTGAACTTTCTATTAATTACCCTTTTGTCCCTAAGTTAGTTTCTAAGTTTTTTTAAGTGAATTGGGATAGAATCCTTGTTCCCAATCTCTTAATGGACGTGGCTATGAAGCCCAAATTTCCTAGTTCATGGATTGATTCCATAAAGCCTATTTGAAACTACACAAGTTTCCTAAGTGAAGCTTAATGCTTAAATCTTTAAGTGGGCCCCACAAAAGTGAATCCAAGCCCAAATTTACCAAGTCCATGCGCAAGCCCATGAGGGATTGAAGGCTGCCCTCATTTGTTGTTGGATGAACCAATATTTTCTAGAATGTTCTACATTCTTCCACTTTGTTCTTCAACATTCTTGATTTTTCTTCAACCTTCATGATTTTTCTTAAAAATATCTATGACATAAATTCAGCCAAAGTTAGTCAAGATAAGCTCACATTAAATGTGGTAAAAAGTCATCATGACAATTTATTGGCAAATTGCAAACTAGTCCTTAAACTTTTGGAATCTTTGCAAAATGGTCCCTGGGGAAGTATTTGCATTTTAATCCTTTTTAGCAAGACAACTCATCACTTCTAGATCCTTCCCAAGATGGCGCAAGCAAGCTCTATAAATACCATACCCTCACTTTTCACTTAGTTTCTATTGTCATTTGTTCAAAAAACCCTAAAGTTATAAGTCTTTTAGTGATAGATTTGTGAAGCAAGTTTCTTGGATTTCCTTTGTCATTTATTTTCAAGAGGTAAATCCTAATCTTCTTCCTTAATCATGCCTATGTTCTTTAGCAAGTTTCTTGATTCAAAGTTTGTTTTATATGTGTTCATCATTTTCAAGTTTCTAACCCTAGAACTTTGAAAAGTCATAATAAATTCTAGAAAAATCTAACACTAGTGCAATAAGTGCTTTTTACGCGATTAAAATTGATTTTTTACGCCGTATACTGATCGACGTAAATACAACTGGACGTTAATAGTTAATATTTTAACGCGCCTGAGAACCGACGAAATATATAAAACTATTAACGCCGGTTCCTTAACAAACCGACGTTAATTTGACAAAATTAACGCCGTTTTTTAAACAATCGACGTTAAACATAAAACTATTAACGCCTTCTTTAAGACAACTCGACGTTAATTTTGTTAAAACTAACGCCGTGGTTGTGAAGAACTGACGCTAAAGGTTTAATTTTAACGCCGCTTTAATAAACAAATCGACGTAATAGTGTGCTTTATATTTTATAAAATACTATTAACGCCGCTTGTTTGATACAAACTAACGCACTGGTTTTTTTTTTAATTCGTTTTAAAATATCACTCCCTCACCTATCCCCGCATTCAGGAAATATCCCAATAACACGTAATATCACACACATTACGTAATTGCAAAGGAAAAATGGAACAACGGGGGACTTAAAACCAAAACCCATGTATATATATAAATAAATTTTAGTTCCAATGTCTAAAAAAAACAAAACTATCAATCTAAGGATATATATATACATGTTATTAATTAGTTTCTAAAGTCTAACAAAAACTATTTATCTAAGTATTGCGGAGGTATCTTGTCAATTCCTTTTTCAGCCGCATACTTGAAGAAGAATTCGCGAAGCGCATCCTCAAGTCTCTTAACTCATCTTCTTGAATAGGCGATTGGTCGATAAATGCCTAGACACGCTCAAATAATAACAATAACATCAATGCAAGTCATCTTCAAAACTATAATATATAATTTAACAAGTTGTTTAAATATTACCTTATTCCATCCATCCGTAATAGATGCGGAGACTATGTTCAACATATGAAGCATCACATAATAGCCGCACGACCACCCGTCAATTTGAAATCGAGACTACCAACAAAATTAATTTCAACGCGCTTGAATATACATATAAATTCGTAATTATAATATTAATTATTTGATAAATAAACTACCAAACCTTTATGATGTTCCATACAGGATTTGCTTTAGCCTTAGAAGTCCCCCTTCTCCCGCTGGCGTAACTTATACTACTCGCCTTCAGCGCTTATCATAAAACAAATAATCATGTCGATCAATTAACAAATTCATATATCATGTGTGTAATAAACTAAAACAACTGATATTAAAACTTAAATTAAATTTAAGATTAGTTACTTACTTATTTTACAAGATCCACCACCTTCAGTGGTGGATCTTGGTGTTGAGAGCGGAAGAATATGACTCTATGCCTAGACGGGTGAAGTACGAACAAATCGCCAATGGTTTTTCATATAGTAGGGAGCCAGATATATTTCTTTTGGATTGTCTCCCAACAAGTTCCCTAAGTATTTACTCAATGCATCGCTAAGAAAGAAATCGGGCAGAAGGATTGACTGATCTAACAAACCGTAAACTGATGCAATGCCCTTATCAAGCTGAAGACGATGGAGATACCTAAGATATGAAAAGGTGTGGATGTTAATTACATAATATATATTGAAATTAAAATAAATTATTAAATGGAAAAATACCAAAAATAAATAAGATATAAAATTAAAATTAACTTACGTGCACAAGAGACTGAAAACATTGCTGTTCATCCAGACGCTATTTCGCAGCGCTCCCCTGAGATCATCACCACATAAGGTAAATATCCTCCGCTGATCTGGGCGTGCCACCCATCCATCGTGCTCCAATGGACATTCAAAAATCTCAAACGCATAATCCTCTTCAAGTGAGAATGATAAGCCTCTGGCAATACTCGTGTTATAACTAGATGGACGATGGTTTCCGTGCTAAATATTCGCGTTCAATCTCGTTTTCGCCCAAATTTGGCCTTGTTTTGTTCCTAAGCAGACTTTTACCTGCTCTAGGCATTTTTAGTAGTTTTTTGTCTATTTTGAATAGAATTACGCTTTTGTGTCTTTTTTTATTGTTTCAAGTTAGAAGTGAAGCTCCGGAGTCAAGGAAAGTCAAGAAATAAGTGGAAATTGCCATTCTCGAGATGCTCGCCTTCGCAGTGGATGCTCGCCTCGCGAGCCTCGAAGATCAACTAAGCAACAACTTCATCAACTGTCTCGCCCGCGATAATATTCTCGCCTCGCGAATCATGAAGACCCGCAAGACAGAGACCATCACGTCCTAGCCGTGATGAAGGTCACTGCCGTGACATATTGAAGTTTGAAGTCTCGCCCGCGAGAGAAGCTCGCCCCGCGAGAGTTTGAAGACCCGGAAGACAGAGACCATCACGGCCTAGTCAGTGATGAAGGTCACTGCTGTGACAGATTAAGGTTTGGAGACTCGCCCGCGAACACATTTTCACGAGAATCCAAATTGAAAGCGCCACAAAACCGATGTTCGCCTCGTGAAATATTGTTCGCTTCGCGAGCGGCCGAGAACCGGAATCCCTATTTATAGGCTGTTTCAGATCAGAACTGGGAGCTCTTCTGGATTAGATCCGAATCCTAGTTTTTTTCCACTATTTAGAGTAAGCGTTAGGCTAGTTTCTTGTCTCTTTGGAGCTGCGTCTCCGCTTTTCTTTTTCTTATTGTAGTATGGAGGTTATGTCCGATTGTTTGTCTATGAGCATGAGGAACTAATCCCCTTCTCCGAAGGAACAATGAAGCCACCCATGGCCGTGTAGATCCGATGTGATGTATGTTTTTCTCCCCTTTCTCAATTGATGTTTTCCACCCCCGATTTGATTGCGTTGATCATATGCTAGCGTGATTGACTAGTTAAACGTGCCGAGGCTGATCGGCGATTCTCGCTTTAGAACTTGAATTGGGATCACTAATTGAATATTGCACGACCGGGCAAGAGATTAGTGCAACCTTATAGGGAACAAGAATTAACAGAGTTTGATGATTAGGATTATGATACCTAGTAAGTAATTGATCCAATCTTCGAATACGTCCTAATGAGCACGACAAAGGATTTAGGAGAATTTGGGGTCCCGCTGACATTGTAATTGAACTTAGGAGGAATTCATCATCACTTGGGTATACATGATTGGGTAGGTGGATTTGTGACCTTGGACATTTTAATTCCTGATTTTTAGTTAATTAGCTGTATTTGATTTGTTAATTTAAATTGCGATCTTAATCTCTCTCGACCACTTTCCTCTCTTGACCAAACGTATCGGATTTCCCGCGAATTGGTAGAATTGGTACCCCAATCCTTGTGGTTGACCTCGGTAAATTCTTACCGTGTTTATTTTATTACTTACGACGACCCGGTACACTTGCTAGGTGACTCAACAAGTTTTTGGCGCCGTTGTCGGGGATTGACACAACCAATTTTCCTAATTTTTGAGGGAATTTGATTGATTGGTTAAGTGATTTTATTTTTATTTTTCTGTTATTTATTTATTTATTTCTCTCTACTTCTTTGATTCCACTTGGTCTTGCCGTGCTTTTTGTATGCGAGGTACCCTATCACAAGAGGACCTACTATTTGATCTCTGAGATCACCAAGACCGAGAAGCGCTTAAGGAAGGAAGTCCAGAGAAAGAAAAGGCTTGAAGCGAGTGATCTTGAGAGAATGGAAGAAGAAAATCCTCCCTCTCCTCCTCCCTCGTTACAAGCCTCTCTTCGAGTCGACCTACCCAACTTGGGTGATTGTGATTCTTCCATCGTGAGAGGCAACCTCAATACTGAGACTCCTTCATAGTGGAGGGATGTGTCACACCTATATCCGTGAGAATCAGCTTGATGGGAGGGAAGACAAGACCTCACAGCACATCACCCACTTCCTTGAAGCTTGTGACCTGAGTAAGACAAGAGGTGTTTCTCAGATGAGTTCCGCTTGCAACTATTCCCTCTCTCTCTTAGGGATGTCGCTCGCGATTGGTTTGACAGCCTGGATAGGAACAGGATCGTAACTTGGGAGCAAATGGCACAAAAGTTCCTAACTAAGTATTTTCCTCCCTAAAGCGGCACAAGCAAGAGTAGCCAGTTACATCTTTCGGACAGACAGAGGATGAAACTTTTAATGAAGCTTCGGGAGAGATACAATGTGCTCTTGAGAAGATGTCCTTCACTTTCTTTGACCCTGCCTCCAAAGTTCAACATTTCTTTAACGGTTAAGGGACGTTATCGATGAATTGTGATGTCGCACTGGTGGTTCCTTTTCCTTTTTATCACCGAGGATGGACGGGCCTTATTAGAGAAGATGTCGCACAATGATTACAACCGGGGTAGGGAAACCTCAAGTGGAGCCAGTTCCGCAACAATGGAAGTCATTCTAGAGCAAGTTAAATCATTGAAGATGCAAGTTGCGGCTTTGTCGAGAACAAGAAGGTTAATGCGGTCCATGAGGGAATGCCTCCGGTTGTGATAATTGTAATGGAAATCATGACACTCGGAGCTATCCGCTCAACTTCTCTCGAGAACATGTGGACTCATGCCACAATTTCTATGACAAGCGTGCCCCTTAACAACTATCGAGGAACAATGTAATCAGAATAGGGGCTATATGAGGAGAGACCATCCTGGGTTTCGCTTGGAGTGATGCTAATGGTGGTCTAGCTCGGTCAACAACATCCTCAACAGAATTGGCAACAACCTCAACAGGGTCCGAGGCCGAACATTGGAATTCAAGACAAGCAATACTCAAAGAGCTCTTCCCGGGCCTAATCACCTGCAAATAACAGATGGTGGAAGGCAACCTTGGGAGTTGGATTTTGAGAAGATGAATACGGCAATGGAAAAGATGGTAATCAACACAGGTGCAATCATTGATAAGTTGGCAACTCACACGGGTCAACAATTCAGAATCTAGAGATGCAGATAGCTCATCCGCTAAGCAACGAATGAGCGCCCCCCTGCACTTTCCCAGTGATACCGAGAACAACCCTAAGAACCATTGCAATGCCATAACAATTAGGAGCGGTAAGGTGTTGGGATCTAACAGGGGTGCAACTAGTTCTCGGAAGACAAGGCCCCTAACAACCACATGTCGAGGAAGAGCAACCCGAGAAAGAGGAGTTGGCAAGTGACAAGGCACCAGAGCAAGGGGGAAGGTCAAGCTTATGGATGAAGAGTTCCAAAGAAGAAGTGGGTTGAACCCCAAGACCTCCCGCCCTACATGAAGGTACCGTATCCTCCGAAAGATTGAAGAAGCCTCAACGAGATAAGCAGCTTTAACGAGATTCCTGATGTCTTCCGCAAACTTCAAATTAACATTCCATTTGCGGAAGCCTTGGAACAAATGCCATCTTATGCCCAGCTTATGAAGGAGCTTCTTCCAAGAAGCGGAGAATAGTGGATGAGGAAACGGTTACTTTGACCGAGGAGTGTAGTTCCATTCTTCAAAGAAAAACTACCTCCAAAGTTGAAGGATCCCGGTTCTTTTACGATACCATGCACCATTGGGGGATGACCGTAGGGGAAGGCATTATGTGATCTAGGGGCAAGCATCAACTTGATGCCCTCTCTATGATGAAGAGGTTGGGGATCAAAGAATTCAAGGATACACGGATGTCGCCTCCAACTAGCCGATCGCTCTATAAAATATCCTTATGGGGTGGTCGAAGACTTGTTAGTAAAGGTGGACAAGCTCATATTTCCTACGGACTTTGTAGTGCTTGATATGGATGAATACGCCTAGATCCCTCTCATATTGGGTAGGCCCTTCTTGGCCACCGGGGTGCCTTGATAGATGTGCGACAAGGGAAACTCACTCTAAGGGTGCAAGATGACGAGGTAGTCTTCAATCTCTTTGAAGCAATGAAGCACCCCGCAGAGAGGCTCGAAGTGTATCGAGTGGATATGGTGGATCCAACTGCCAAGGCAAAGGCAACTAGAGAAGCCCATGGTTCTTCACTTGCTCAAGTGTTGGTAAAATCCCATGATGATGATAGTGAGAAAAAAGACCCTTTGGGGGATGAGGTCTATCTCGAGTGGTTGAAAGACATGGAAGCCTTACCGAGTTCCCCAAGGGATGAATGTGCAAGGAAGAGCGCAACAACAAGGGCATGGAAAAAGAGGATAAAGCATCGAAGTTGAAAGGTGGCACAACTGTGGTGGTCAACGAAAACAACCAGCCTGATCCCAAAAGGGACCATCACGAGTGGAGAGTATGTGTCGATTATAGAGGGCTTTGGGATTTAAATGAGTTGTCCGGATCCGCAAAGCAAGCAAACCACAAAAAGCTGACTAAGGAAGGGTAGGACAAACACATCTTGCCTAAGGAGCTTGAGCCGGGCAAGCGGTACTTCTTGACAATTCAAGGCTGAAACTCTTTCCGGAAAGCTAAGGTCGAGGTGGCTCCGGACCATTCAAGGTCCTCCAAGTTGTCCTCACGAACAAGAGAGTTAGAAGGGGCCTCCGGTAACTTCACGGTGAATGGGCAAATGATAAGGCATTACCATGGGGAATCGGCCCCAAATTACAAGCGCTTTCTTCCTCCCGAATAACCCTTAGTGGCGACTTGAGTCAAGCTCGGACGTTAAACAAGCGCTACTTGGGAGGCAACCCAAGCTAGGTATCCTTTATTTTTAGTTTCTGTCATTTTCATTTATATTAAAAAAGTAAAAAAAAAGATGGTGCTTGATTCGCCACGCGAATCCACCGTGGCCACGCGAGACGTGCCCGAATCTCGGGAGGCTTGCTCACGTTTCCTGTCTCGCGCGGGAGGCTTCTTTCGCCTCGCGATTCTCGGGCATCATCATTTGTTGGAATTCCAGATTCGCCCGCGAGATACTACTCGCCCGCTATTCCGGGAAAGTGTGAAAACAATTTTTCCAGATTCGCCGCGAGTGGTATCTCGCCTCGCGAATCTGCAATTAAGGTTTTAATTTGCGAGAGTTCTTCCAGGATGCTATGCAAATGGGCGGAGCCCGTGAGACCAATTGGATGAGGAGGCAACCATGGAAACTTGACCAGGGAGTACCCTCTCCTTTCCTCACTTTTGTTTTGCTTTTGTTTTTGTTTTTGTTTTTTTTTTGTTTGTCACTCTTGAATAATTTGAGAAGATCAAGAGTTTGTGTATGAATAGTGTGTTGGCAAGCTTGTTGGATTTTGATTAAATTGAGCATAGATTGATTGCATGAATTATTTTGACCATCGATGATTTCCCCCTAGGTTCTGAAATTAGAAAAGTTGATCCCCATGTGAAAAATTGAAAACTGAACTTTGAGAATTTTATTGTGATTACTTGATTTATGATAAGTTTGGGGTGAGGGGGTGCACACACTAGGAATTGTATCTCGGTCAAACAATTTGCAAAAATGTCCAGGTGAGGATTTGAGCCTCCAACTTTGTTTTTGATTGTGTGAATCACATTTAAGTTGCACTTTCCCGAATTTGCTTGAATCTCTTTATGGTTTGCATGTCTATGTGTTGCATCAGATGATTTAGGCAATTTTCTTTAAAATAACTTCTTGGCCTGAAAAGAACCATCCCTAATGCATATTCCCTAGTTAGCCCCGTTGATCCTAATTAGCCTATTGTTTCTTGATGACCCTATATTATAAGCCAAAATCTTAAAAACCATCTTAACCCAATCTTAGGATTAGGAGAGCATGGAAGCGAAGCAAGAGAAGGGTGTGAGAAACTAAGTTTGGGGTGGCTACAAGGTGATATGTCATTTTGGGTTGAGAAAAAGAAAAATAAAGGTTGAAACCCAAGGCAAAAAAAAAATAGTGCCAAAAGAAAAGGGGCAAAACAGAAAAAATAGCAAGGAAAAGTTGTAGTCACCCGAGGCAAAAAGAAAAATGGAAAAAGGAATTTGAGTTGAATATGTGTCAAATGCTCATGCTCTCTTAGTTCCTAGGGACTTAAGCCTAGTATCCTTGAATATCCTACCCTCAGCCAGGCCCCATTACAACCTTTATAAGACCTTCTGATGTTGCATGCATGTTTTCGTGGGAACCATTTTTGAGATAAAAATCAAATTCATTGGAAGTGCTCTTGATATGTGAAATTGAGGAAAAGTTGATAGCCTAGACGAATTTGAGCGAATGAGTGAATTACTAAATACCCTTGTGAGGAAGGCAATTGTTTGAAATTGGTGATCTTCCTTTTGTGTGTAACTCTGATCCTCAACTTAGATTAATGATTGCATGAATGATGAAGTTCTCAATTGTTTAAAGTAAATGAATGTGGGTATTACGTTGATGTAGGGGGAAATCATTGGAGAAAAATTGTTTTGATTGCATGAAATTTGTGCGAAATCGATTGAATCCCTTAAGCTTGCCAAGTCTTGAGTCATTTTTGAGTTTTAGCTTGCTTGGGGACAAGCAAGGTTTAAGTTTGGGGTGTTTTGATAAGCTCTGGCTTATCTAGTTTTATAACTAGATGGACTGTGGTTTTCGTTCTAATTATTCGAGTTCAATCTCGTTTTCGCCAAATTTGGCCTTGTTTTGTTCCTAAGCAGACTTTTACTCGTTTCTAGGCATTTTTAGTAGTTTTTAGTCTATTTTGAATAGAATTACGCTTTTGTGTCTTTTTTTATTGTTTCGGTTAGAAGTGAAGCTCCGGAGTCAAGGAAAGTCAAGAAATAAGTGGAAATTGCCATTCCGGGAGATGCTCGCCCGCGAGTGGATGCTCGCCTCGCGAGCCCGAAGATCAGCTAAGCAAAGCAACTTCATCAATTCTGTCTCGCCCGCGATAATATTCTAGCCTCGCGAATCATGAAGACCTGCAAGACAGAGACCATCACGCCCCAGTCCGTGATGAAGGTCACTACTGCGGACATGATTGAAGTTTGAAGTCTCGCCCGTGAGAGTAAGCCCGCCAGCGAGAGTTTGAAGACCCCGAAGAGAGAGACCATCACGGCCAGTCGTGATGAAGGTCACGGCCTGTGACAGATTAAGGTTTGGAGACTCACCCGCGAACACATTTTCGCCTCGCTAGAATCCAAATTGAAAGCGCCAAAACCGATGTTCGCCCGTGAAATATTGTTCGCCTCGAGCGAGCCGAGAACCGTAATCCCTATTTATAGGCTATTTCGGATCATAATTGGGAGCTCTCTGGATTAGATTTTAATCCTAGTTTTTTTCCACTATTTAGAGTAGCGTTTAGGCTAGTTTCTTGTCTCTTTGGAGCTGCGTCTCCGCTTTTCTTTTTCTTATTGTAGTATGGAGGTTATGTCCGATTGTTTGTCTATGAGCATGAGGAACTAATCCCCTCTTCTGAGGGAACAATGAAGCCACCCATAGCGGTGTAGATCCGATGTGATGTATGTTTTTCTCCCTTTCTCAATTGATGTTTTCCAACTCCGATTTGATTGCGTTGATCATATGCCAGCGTGATTGACTAGTTAAACGTGTGTCGAGGCCGATCGGCGATTCACGTTTTAGAACTTGAATTGGGATCACTAATTGAATATTGCACGACAGTGGGTAAGAGATTAGTGCAACCTTATAGGGAACAAGAATTAACAGAGTTTGATGATTAGGGTTATGATACCTAGTAAATAATTGATCCAATCTTCGAATACGCCCTAATGAGCACGACAAAGGATTTAGGAGAATTTGGGGGTCCCTACTGACATTGTAATTGAACTTAGGGGAGGAATTCATCATCACTTGGGTATACATGATTGGGTAGGTGGATTTGTGACCTTGGGCATTTTAATTCCTGATTTTTAGTTAATTAGCTTTATTTGATTTGTTAATTTAGATTGCGATCTTAATCTCTCTCGACCACTTTCCTCTCTTGACCAAACATATCGGATTTCCCGCGAATTGGTAGAATTGGTACCCCAAACCTTGTGTTCGACCTCGTAAATTCTTACCGTGTTTATTTTATTACTTTGCTGACCTAATCCCGGACACTTGCTTGACTCAACAGAGAACAAACGAGTGATAGGTGACAACGACAACCGACGCCGACTTGGCCTTCAGCTTAGGAAAAATAAAATAGATAAGTTTTTTATAATTAAAAAAAACACAAGTAATTATTTGACTAATTTGGACATTAATAATGAATAAATACCTTTGCTAACATTTCGAGCTCACGCCGCTTGGAGTCCAACTCAAGCTCACGCCTTTTCATTTCCAACTCATGCTCATGGCACTGGACTTCCAACTCCCGCCTCCCTAGCCGCCAACTCATCGCCCTCCACATGTGCCCTACTAAAACTCTCTTTTGTACTCACATGTGAAGGGTTGGCAAGCCCCGCGGTGTCCTCGGGATGTACCGACGGAGGAAAGCCTCGGCAAGCGCCCGCTTGAATTCGGGTTGGATATTAAGCCTTGCATCGATGTGTTGTAATATCCGGGTTGGACATGAGGTGCCGAGTAATGTCAGCCAAAATTGATGCTTCATTGACCACCCTTTTTCGTGAAGCAGACTTGCCATAATATTGTTTGATGGTCACGCTCCCAGAACACCGAGAACCCCGACCAGGATGGTCTTTCTTGCCTAAAGCAATCATCAAGACGCCCCGTCCTTGCCCGTAAGGGACGAATGCGCTCGGGAGGATTTTTGCTTTAAGATCCATCTACAATGAAAAAAATGAAAAAACGGCAAGTGAAAAGTGTTGCAAATATCTATACAAATATCAATTGAAATCAAGTTAATTATTTACTTACTAATCTTATCTCGCCACTTCGCGAGGGGCATCAACTTTAAAAGATCCTCGTCTTTGTCAAGCGTCAGCTAACCGGACATCCTCGCGGTCGATGTCCGACGGAGGACTTGATGGTGTGCCCTCGTGCACCTCTCCTCTTTCAATCCTAGCAGAGTGCTCTTCCCGCTTCGCCTCACTCCTATCCGCCATCATCCGCTCGGGATCCGAGTCCGGACCCACCCCGAGACATGGTGTGGCGGTGGACGTTCTTCACCGATTCTCGCCGACCCTTATTTGCCTTAGCATATTCAAACAAAAACACATAATTAAATACATTTAAATGATCTATAATAAGCATACAAAATTAACTTAATCAACCAACCCGAAATTCTCCATCTTGTCGACTCCTGGCAAACATATCCCAAGTATCCCGATCAATCCAGGGATAATCCGAGAACATTTTATCAAGCCGCTTCTTCCCGTGATACATAGTACCTGGTAAGATCATGCTTGGAACCCATTCCAACGCTTTGATGCCATTTTCATACATTTATGACGATGATCCTCGCCATTTGGCACAGTCCAAGCTACCTACACATTAGATACATATATAACAACCGGATGGATTATAACTCTGATAATTATCTAATAATGTAAATCAAACGAATGTAAAGGTAAAATACCATGATAGCCTCCCAAATCCGATCCTTAACGCTCGCGGAACGCCATTCCAAAGGGTTGTAGTTGATGCTTATGTGCGCTTCGCTTGTAGAAACACCAACTTATTAAATTCTTTAGCACGGGGTCCCCCGGGCATTTAGATTAGCATCAAAGGACACCTCAAGCTTCTGCTCGCTCCGCCTGTCCCTTTCTCTAGTTTCCTACACGAGGTGGCCCTCTACCCCGCTTCCCATGAGCCCGTGATGTCCCGTATGGACAAAAAAATGATAAAATAGAGGGTTGTAACATTATAAACTTACATTAAAAATAAGGACTAAAGATAGTATATAACATGTAAACTTACACTAGAATCAAAGCGAGGCGTGATCGGTCCGCGAAACCCCCACAAAGTGTCCTCCCCGTGCATGTGGGCTATCCGACCGATCCATATGTATGCCTGTTCAGAAACAATATATATGTATTAACATAGGTTATAACTCAAAATAAATACAGAAGTATAAATAAAAATAACTAGATAGGTCCTGTAGATATACAAAACATCTATATATCCAATATAAGAACAATACGGGAGATTGAAAACTATAGTTTTTGAAGATTGCCAAGCACTGGTCACGGCCTGGCCGTGATGTCCATCACGGTCGTAACGTGCCAACTGAACCAGATACTCATAGGCCGAACTGATCACGGCCTTGACAGATCAACCAGCAGAGCAACATGCACTCAAAACAAAAAATAGAGACATTCCAAACAACTCAAACTCACGGTTTAAAGTTACAGCTACTGAGACTACAGTTTCAACATACACTCAAAACCAAAAATAGAGACATTCCAAACAACTCAAACTCATAGTTTCAAGTTTCAACCATCGAGACTACACTTCAACCAAACAGAGCAACATGCATGCACTCAAAACCAAAAACAAAAAAATGTGCCCTAAAGACTCACCAGAAATAGGCCCTCGCGTGGTGGTGGGGGGAAGCTCGAGTGGTGGTCAACGTTCGATGTGGTTACTGAGAGCAGAGGGACAAGGAGAGTTAGTGCGCGGGAAGGGGAAAGAGAGATGTCAAGTTATTGCAAAGAATGAGCGGGAAAGACAGAGTTAGGGGTTAAGAGTGTACCTCACGGTGGTGGCGAAGAAGCCCTCGCGACGGTTGCGGTGGAGATGAGCTTGCGATTAGGGCAGAGTGAGAGCGAGAGTGAGGGTTGAGAGTGATGAAAAGAGAAAAGAGACGTACAGAGAAGTGGAGAAGGCACGCGGGTGTAAACGTTATAATTAAAATAAAACAACATTTTACGTCAGTTTTTAGTAAAACCTGACGTTAAATATCATATTTAAAGTCAGTTGTCTTAAGAAACTGACGTTAAAAACTCTCACACTTATTACGCCAGTTGTTAGTAAGAACTCGACGTTAAAGGTCATATATTTAACGCCGCTTGTATTACACAACGGACGTTAAAAGTTTATTAGTTTCTGCAAAAACATTCATTCCTTTGACGACTGTGCTACTTACCCATTCACCTCGTACCTAATCCTCTTAATGAGCATTAAGTTTATAGATAAGTTTTCAAGAAAATCAGAATAGCCTAATAACTTCATCCACTCCTCCTATAAATAGCTTCCTTCCATCCTTTTAATATTTCTGCTTCACAATATGGCTCTGCCATGGAGACTAACTTCATCACTCATTCTTCCCATTCCTAGACTCAAAGATCTTTGTCTTAATGGTCAAACAACTTCTGAGTTTGAGTAAATCACATTACATGGATATTAAGGTTGGGTGAATCATGTAATGTGATTCTCTCACTTTATTTCATCCCCGTCATCCCTTTCACTTTGCTTTGGAAGCAAGTGATTGTGGATTCAAGATGATGCATCAAGGAATTCCATCGAAGAAGAAAGATGCAAAGATCCATTTCACTTTGCTTTCGGCTGCTAGTGACTCGAGGATTTACTTTGCATCTTGGAATTCAAGTGAGGGGAGGTGATGCATCGATCCATTGGAGTTTCCGATGACAGGACCGAGAAGAAAATGATGTTGATGCAGAAACTTTTTTATATTTTAGGCTATGTTGCAGAAATTTTTTATCTTTTAATCATGTAATTTTAACTTATGAATCGCCTCAATGTCATACGATTTGATTATACATATAACTTGTTTTATGTTAAGTGTTTATTTATTTTAATTTGCACAAGAATTTGTTTACTAATTCAAGCTAATTAATAATAATTAAAAATAAACTTGTATAAAAAAGGTTTAGAAATAAACCGCAAGACTATATGGAGTGATCTCGCGTTAAGAGGGACAACAGTGGACATGACAACCAATGAAATGAGTTTCATAATTATTTACGCCGCTTATTTATAGAACCCGACCGAAATAGTGATTTAATATTTACAAACCGCCACCACCTCATTTTTAACGCCAACTTAATTTATGACTGCCAAGTTCCCGTGATATTAATTACATTATTTCCAATATTCATTCTGAACGCTTATAATATATAGGATTATTTACGCCAGCTATTTATTTAATCAAGTAAAAATCAAACTTTTAACGCCGTTGTATAAAAACTGACGTTAACAATAAATATTTTTTATTTTAAAAACACTTTTAACGCCGCTTTTTTAAACAACTCGACGTTAAAAAGTGTATAGATATCTACAAAAACATTCATTCCTTTGACTACTGTGCTACTTACCCATGCACCTTGTAACTTAATCCTCTTAATGAGCATTAAGTTTATAGATAAGTTTTCAAGAAAATCAGAATAGCTTAGTAACTTCATCCCCTGCTCCTATAAATAGCTTCCTTCCGTCCTTTTAATTTTCTGCTTCACAATATGCTCTGCCGTGGAGATTAACTTCATCACTCTTTCTTCCTATTCCTATACTCAAAGGTCTTTGTCTTAATGGTCAAACAACTTCTGAGTTTGAGTAAATTACATTACATGGGTGATAAGTTTGAGTAAACTACATTATGTGAGTTGCTCACCTTATCACCTTCCGGAGAATCAGCTGCTGGAGGGCAAATCAGGTGCTCGGGGGTCACAGTTCCAAAACCTCAGCTTTGGCAGCAAGTGACCGTCATGGAAGTCTCTGGAACCACCGCTTTGCTTGAAACAGATCTAGTGCACCTGTTTTTGCCTCTCTCTTGAGCTCTCTCATGCCCCCCAGTTTTCTGAGGTCTTGGGAGTATAGTTTTCCCTTTGGCATATTTCATAAAACTCTCTGATGGGATGTAGCTTTAATGTTTAGGATTTTAAACCCTTTCAATGTAACTTTTATAGGATTTTAAACCCTTTCAATCTTCTCAGATCGCTCAGATACACTTCATGAATGAGATCCGGTTTGGGTAATTGATTCAACTTATACTTCGCACATATATTTTAGTTTTCAAAACAGAAACACAAAACATCAAAGCAATTCATGTGAACCTGAAACTTTGAGGAAGGCAATGCGGAAGGGATCGTATACTAGATAAAAAAAATTATTAAAATAACCTTTAACGCCTGCTGATGTAAGGACCGACGTTAAAAGTGAAGTGACTTACTTTTAACGCCGATGCTTTATCGAATCGGGCGTTAAAATGCTCACCGTTAACGCCGCTTTTTTATTGAACCGACGGTAAAAGTGAGTCACTTCACTTTTAACGCCACCATTAAAACAACTAACGTTAAAATTGAATTAATGAAGTCTCGATATTTACAAAACCGCCACCGCTCCTTTTTTAACGCCTAGCTTTTGGTTAACTGACGTAAACCTTTACCGTCTAATGTATATTTTCCACTAGTGTAATGATGATGAAACTACTTTCTATCTTCTTGATATCATGCATATTATCTAAATCTAAAATCATGATGTAATAAAAAATTTCTTTCCTAAAAACCTAGCCTTGACCGAATCTATCAAAGTAGGTTGGTAGAGTTTTTGTTCATGGTTTTCATTAATGATCTTGTTAATCAAGCTATTAGTATGTATGCTTAATAAATCCAAGTTGGTTTATTAAACTAAGAACCCTAAACCTATGAACATGTTGAGGCCGAATCCTTGTATAAAAGAGATAGGAAGTTTTGAGTTTCAACTTTAGTTGTTTAGTCACTAATCCATGATTTAGGTTAATCAAGGATCATTAATCCATGACTTAATCATGATTAGAAATTTTAAGTATTTTGAACTCCTAAAAGTCAGCTCCTTGGCTGAAACCCTAACCCTAAAGGTTAGAGGATTTTGTTTCAAATTTTAGTCTTGTAATAAGTAATATATGTTAGTTAAGACTCTAGTAACTAGGATCCAAAAGATGGCATTAAGAAGATAACCCTAAACCTATTTTCTAAGTCTTGGCCGAACCTATCCCTAAAGCATAGATGGTTGTTATTTGATTAATTATAGTTATGTTGTTTGGTTGAAGGTGGTTGTGTTAACTCGTATGGATAAAGAGGATCGTCGTGCACGATTTCCTAGCCACCGTGTGGGGAAAAGAACCATTCCATCGTCGGAAAACGATAAGTAGTATATTCTATAATAATTGTGTAGGGTTACCCAAACCCTACTAGTAGTCGAGTAATCGACAAGACCAAAATCTCATTGGAAACCTTTTGTGTAAAAACCAATGGTGATTCGGGATTGTAGGTTTATCGACATTAAGTTGATTTTAAGTATTTGAGGATGTTTGATTTTATATTATCAAATTTACCGTGGATACGCTGGTCGAGGTATTCCATTTGCATGTGACGTATTATTGTTTTGGTGTTTGAATAATTATGATAGTGAGGATGTTTGTTGTCTATCACGGCCGTGATGGTTGTCATGACCGTGTCGTGATGTGTTCTGCTTTTGTGGAATTCTTGCCTTTGTTGTCCTGTCACGGCCGTGATGGCTATCACGCCAGTGCCGTGACAGTGAGTCCGACTTTGTTAATTATTTGGTTGTGATAAATTACTTTATATGATATTGAGATATTTGAATAGTTTCTATTGTTATGCTATGCATGATCCGCCTGGTTGTTAATATTATGCTTAAATGATATTTAAGTAAGGATATATGTTATTTGGGAGATAATTGTTTGGGTGAGAGAATGAATTGACTTAGAGGTGCCTAGCTTAATTAAGTTATCTAATGGATGAGATGTGACATAGAATGCGAGTTGAGGTTAATGGGAGCTTGAGGTACAAGGTTGTTATTGATTTGAGATAGTGAGATTTATATAGAGGCTTTGATGCAAATACCTTTTCAGTCCATGACGCGTTGATCTGATTTATCCTATCAAAAGACAGAAGTGAACTATATTGAGATTCTAACCTATCAAAAGATAGAAGAGCACTAAACTGAATCATATCCTATCAAAAGATAGAAGAGCACTATACCGGATCCTATCTGTATGAAAGATAGAAGGGCACTATGCTGAGTCTTATCCTATCGAAAGATAGAAGGGCACTATACCGAGTTCTTTGCATCAAACTGCCATGGACTACTAACGAATGTGAAAGGAATAGAGACAATTATGATAGTATAAGTGTTTAGACTACATGAGCAGAGGGTAGAGGACAATATCAGAATTTGAGGATGATTTGTTAGTTATGTGTGTTGCCTGTCTCTGACATTTATTATATGATATACTATGAATCTTTTCCGCTTTTTGATGATAGAACTGTTTCTTATTCCCTATATCTTTCTATGTGTTGTATTTTATTTATGATGTGATCGTACGAGAAGACCCGATGGAGGAACCAGTTGCTGAGGAGTTAGATGGAACTCCGTATGATCCGGATGCTGGAGGTCGAGCTATGATTCATGGCGATTAGAGTATATACATTATGGCCAGTGTGTCGAAGGAGTATTTATATTTCCGCTAAGTATGTCTGTAGTGAAGTTTATACATGTGAGGGATCCTACTGAGAGGGTACCCTTAACAGTGTTTTGGTTTTGCAATAATTAAACATATGTGTATTTTTGTAATATAGTTTTGGGTGTGTTTTATATCTGCATAAGTTGTATAATTATTAATTAAGTTTTAAATTTTTACGTATTTTCAACGATAAGCGCGTGATTAAGTAAATAAATATTAAGGTTTTAATGTAATAATACAATGGGGTACAACGGGGTGTCTCATATATATTGGTTCTGCATGTTTTATTGTTGCTCTTCTTTCTGAATGGGTATGTTAGTATCTGGGTTTAGATGGATCCGACCATACCATTAGCCCATACGGGGGTTCGAAGCCTCCATTTTGAGGATGCAGATAACATAAACGCGTGGGT
>JAUPTC010001141.1:0-28513 GCA_030762895.1 Sophora flavescens
TCACATTAATTACTTTATTAGCGGAAAATAAAACGTTTAATAGATTATCAATTACTTTAGAAATACATATTTGTGAAATTAACCCCATCCTTAGTCATTATAAGACTTTCTCCCTCATGCATTAAATAATAGAAATAAATAAAATGTAGTTGAGTCAAAGATACAAAACACCTTTATATATTGGACATAAGGCCTTCTTGAGACGAGGCCCATATGAAACACGAGTGAAAAGTCGGTTTGTATAGTGAGGCGAGTTAAAAGGTTGAACATACACTAAAAAGTCAAGCTGGTTTATAGTTCTAAGTTTTAAAAACTACGAGTTTTCAGAGGAAAAAACGACTATCTAACAGCATTACCCCAAAGGCAAAATGAATCCTCGGCTGGTGGGCAGGACTACAGTTGCCCGTTGGGGAGGCCAGTGATGGTCATCCCCCATCCTCTAGGCACGTATGGTGAAGAAACAGCTCCTCCTCCAACTGTGGGTCCTCCTCTATAACCTCAGCGGGTCCTCCTCAATCATCTCTGAGGATCCTCTGTCACAGGTGGAGTAGTACGCATCTACGGTTGATGAGCGTCGGAGCGGGTGAAGTACGAAGAGTCACGTGGGCTACTAAATGATGCAAATAAGGATCCAATGGTGGTACTGGAATCTGGATAGTTTCAAAAGTGTCGAGTCCTCCTCCTAGGTCCTCCAAATGAGCCCTCATCGTACTAATGGGGCCCGTGTCTCAACCGCCTCCCACTCTGAGAAAGACCCATGCATCCAGGGTACACGCATTATCAAAGATGATGGCAGTACCTCGAAAGTGCGCTAGGGGCATGTTGAATCCATTATATTCACATATATAGGTACCCAGATAGAGAAAAAGAAAATATAAGGTGAGATACCAATATATGGATGATTTATGACCAACTACATGTACTACACACAAAACAACATGTACAAATAAACTGATTACATACATCATAAGATTTTCAACATAATACGATAACATCTACAATCATCGTTATTTTGGAAAATCCATGGCACTTCTATAATTCACAATCTATCCTAAATCTTGGAGGTCCCAGCTCGTTTAAAAACAAGAGGGTGATGGACTCAAATAGCCAACACAGGCACAGCTTCATTCCCACAAGACTTGTCAACTCAAGGCACGTTGATCAGCACCTGTGGATTCAGGCACATTGTCTACACAAGGCACCGGACAAGGGCTTGGAAATCATGGTCCATCAAGGCACCAAGGATTCACACAAAACAACTTAGGCACGCTGCCAAATGCATGTAAAAACATTTTTTTTCGTTGTTTTTCTTTGTGTTTCATTCTTTCCTTAGTCGAGGCTCAAGGCTCCACAACCACCCAAAATCTTTCAGCGTTTTAAACTTTTTATTATCAACACATGACCGAAAGTCAGTGTCTAATCCACAACCGTCCTAAACCGATGCACCGGTTTTGGACGTTGTAGTCATAGAAAACAATTTTCACCTTTTTACCACGTTCACCACGTTTTAATATAACGGGGTGGGACACACCGATCCTGACAAAGCGGATATAGGACACACGGTCCACAACAACGTGACACGGTTCATAGATCAACGTGTTTAAAAACTCTAGTATCCCGAAGTCTCTGGTTACTAGGTTCAATTTTCAACGTTATTTTTCGTTCAATGAAATCTAAATACAAAACAAAATATTTTTCGTAACTTATCCAAATTATTAGATATTTTCATTTAAATAATGCTTTAAAGGAAAACTTATTATAAATTCATTTTGAAAAGAAAACTCTAAGTTTATATAAAAGAATCCATTCCTTAAAATCTATTTTTATTTGGAAAATTTTATTTTTCTAAAAGCACTTGAAGTTTTCAAATAAAATCTTTTTAGAACTAAGAAATCAATTCGTTTTTCTCTTTCACGTTTTATCTTCATAAGATATTGTCACAATGTATCAGTCTCCCCCAACATTCTCCTGATGCAAACTCAGTCCCACCTTGATAGTGTGATTTTACATGATTTTGTATATACTTTTGCATATAGATTATGCATTCTTTATTTGATTTTAGTTAGATTTTCCCCTTGGAGGCGGGTGGACGGTTTCTTGGTGTTGTTTTGCAGGAATTCAAGGTAAAAATGATCAAAATCAGCCATGGTGGAGCTTGGATGAAATAGAGCTTGAAAAGTGAAGAATATGAGCCAAAAGCAGAGCCATCACGGCTTGGCCGTGATACCCATCCGCTGGCCGTGATCAAGCGAAGCGGAAGGCAAAAGTCAGAACTGTCCCGTTGCCGTAATAGACATCACGGCCGTGACCAACCAGAAAATTAGGGCTCGGCGCGAAACCTAGCTACGCCTCGCGAGACTTCATTTGTGAAAATCGCCTTGGGCCAGGAGCGTCCAGCCATCCCGTGATGGCCATCCTGGCAGTGACAGCGCTAAGACCTATAAATAAGAACGCAGCGACGAGAACTTGGGAGTTTTTTTGGGGTCCATTTGAAGGCATTTGGAGAGGCTGCAGTGGGCTAGGGTTTCAACCTAGAAGGGAGCCAAGAGGGTTGCTTTGAAGAAGAAGGGGAAAGCTCCCATGGAGCCTCTTATCTCCTCTTCCTTCCTATTTCTCTGGTTTGGTTTTTTCTTTGCTTTATGAGTAGTTAAATCCCGTGTTGGGATTAGATGTGATCAAACTTATGTTTATGTATTTATCTTGGAGGATTAATCTATGTTCATGTCTTCATATTAGTGGTTATATTTAATGCTTAATGCTTGTTGTAGGCTAGCACCCCGACATGATTTGTGTTTTGGTATGCAATGGGAGCGTTCGTATCATAACTTGGAACTGAATTTAATCACCTAGTAAGCCTTGTATCTAGGAATGGAACTAGGTTTATTAGTAATCGCGTAATCCCTAATCTTAATGCAAATTCATTAATCTAGGCCACCTAAGAATTAGGGTCTATTAGTGGATTTAGGCTCTTGCCATCAGGGAATCGGGGTTTGAGTAGTTTAGTGGATTGATTTTAATATACTGAAGCATGAATGGGGAGGTATCTAGTCCCCGATAGTACATGAGTTAGAGGTTTGGTGAAGTCTAGTCCGACATATCCTTTGCCGTGACTCAAGTGTTTGTCAAAAGTCCCCAAAAAGACAAAAAGATTTTATTTCTTTTCTTTTGTTTGTTAGAATTCTCTTGAGTTCTCTGTTTGAGTCTAGATAGTTGCGGTTTGCGATTGGTACTTGACATCCAATCCCGTGGATCACGATAAACCGGTGCTTACAGCGTATTACTTGCACGTATTTGGGTAACTTGCCCGATTCGTCAACACACCTACCGGTATCAAACTCTCTACTCTTCCATATGCGTGGGAATATTTTCAGCAAAATTCCTCAGCACTATTTCACTTCAACCCATCTATCATTCCAAGCATCGATGCTTGAACCATCCCCAATGGAGCCTCTGGATTTCATGAATGCAGCTACTCGGAATCATGGTTGTCATCATCGGATATTGTATACGTAGTTATTCATTTGCATTAATTCGCTATAGGGACAAGTGGAGAGAGAAATTAACTTTATAATGATCATGTTTGGAAGAGTTTACTTAAGTTTTTTGATTTATCCGATGACATAAGTTCTCATGTAGTGTGTTTGACGAGTTTATAAAAATAACATGTCATCCCAAAATGAGTTTTTGACTTATTTTCATAAGTCATTGAGAAAGCTTATGAAATTATCGCAAAAGAGCTTATGCACTAAACAACCTCTCCAGTGTTTTTATTTATTAGAATCCTCTGATGTCACTTTCTTTCTTTTCTTTCTTTTAGCACTTATGACATAAGCTCTCATATATGATAAGATCTTATGCGATAAACTCTTAATTAAGTTGTTTCGCAAACGCACGATATTAAAAGTTAAAACAGTCCATTTACACCTTTCCTTCACGAGAATTCGCTATATGTTTATGATTTTGCTGTTTTGAACGACATTCTCCATCACATTTTTCAAAAAGGGTCCTTGCCTGTTTGTCAATTGTCATCTCGCTTGAGTTACTCCGCCTTGAATTCGTTTGGTTGCTTGTAATAAGCTTTGGTTAGAGTGATGATCTCATCAAGCTAACAATAATTGATTTAATAGTTAATTTTTTATTATTTTATTTTAATTAAGCGTGTTATGTTTCGAGAGTCAATTTTATTTGATATTGCATATTTTATTTAGTAGAATTTTTTTTATAGTATTTGAATTAATAATTCAATTATGTAATTATATAAAGGGGATTTAAGGAAAAAAAAATTTCGTGGTATAATGAAAATGATATTATCACGTACTAATATTTTTTTTTAAAATATTGTCATCTCTTTAAAAAAATATATAGAAAAAGAATTTAGAACTTTATAAAAAAATTATGAATAGACTAATACAAAAAGTATAAATAAAAGCAAGCTAAAATTTGAAAACACTTAAGTGCAATTAAAGAAATAAAAACCCTGGGTCCAAGTGATTAGTAACTTGGACCCTTTAACTATATGTTCAGGGTTTGAATCTTGTTGATGGGAATAGAGCTGTATCTGTCGGAAGAGGAATTGCCAATTAACTGGTACTCTACATCCTTGGGGGATTAGTCCTACAACTATTGACTGTGAGGATACCCTGAATTTCATCCCAAAAAATAAAAAATAAAAAAAACCAAATAATTATGAAGGAGTGTGGTGGTCAAATAAAAGTTTAATTTTGGTATATTGTAGTTAAGATAACAATCAACTCTTCATAAGATATTTTCAAAAACTGTTAATTCTTAATGTAAAATCATGTAAACTTTTAAGTAAAATCATTTAAATTTTTATTTAAGTGAGTTTTTCTTTTTCCAAAATACTTCTTCAAATGGGACGTTTATTCTTAATATTATTCATACATTTTTATTAATGTTTTTATCTTGAGAATTTTTTAATTGAGCAATAACACAAGTTAGGTTTTCCATGCAACAACCAAAGCATTATTATAATACACAAAACAAGTAATCAATTAATTTAAATCTAACAATCCCAAATACATATTCATGAATATTCATCAAATCATAAAACATATATATATTCAAAAATCAATCAAATCAACATATCAACACCTCAGTTAAACATAACAAATCATAAAATTTCAAACAAAACGCATACAAACACATATAAATACATATAGTTATCATAATTAAATATCCCTCAGAATTTGTTTCCCCTTACCTCAAAGCAGGTAATAAAGAGACCGTAGTCCTTTCGTGTTCAAGGAAAAGCGAACTTGATTTTGAAGTCGGTGGCTCGGATCTAAGCAAGATTAGGTTTACAAGTTAAAATTTGATAAAAATTACTTCAAAACTCTTATGTATGTTTTGGTTGTAACATGCTAATAAATGTAAAAATTCTAGATTTTCACAAGCTTTTTGGATTTAAAATCCTTAAACATCATAGAGATAAAATAAATGTTTAAAACTTAGAAACATATTTTAATCTCCTAACTTCATTTAAAAGTGATTTTAGGCCTACACATAAAAATGTGTAAAAATGTTGATTTCTAATTTTCTAACTACATGCATGTAAAAAAAAAAAAATGATGTTTTAAGTAAACATCCTCCTAAACCAAATTGAACAAGGCCTTCTTAACTCTTCCAATAGAGTTTCGGCCTCCATGAAAATAGAAGGTTAGGAACTTGATTTTCCAACTTTTCACTTGCATGCATGTCACCAAAATGATAGTTTTTAACACATGAGCTTTCTAAAGTTTTTAAAACAACACTTTCTTAACCTCAAAAAAATTACATTCGGCCTACTCAAAATCATAGGCTAGAATTCAAGTTTTTCAACATTTATCAACACATGCATGCATCAAAATAAAGCTAATAGTAAGTATTTTTATTAAAACCACTACAACTCAAAATTTCTCCAACTTTTCATCAACATGCAATGAATCAATAAAATGTTTGAAATATTTTTTCATTCTCAAAAACTCAAGAACAACTACTTTCACATTTAGATGAAATCATTATATGAAAAATAATGATGGTGTGATTTGGAGGCTATACTATTCACGATCACATCCAACTGTATAAAATTTATTTTAGATAAATTTTGCTCATCCTGGTTCCATTTATCTCTTAACTGTAAAAACCGATCGTATTTTACTTCGTCAATTTTCCCTCGAAAATTTTTATATTAAAAGAAATAAATTCAAAAATCATGAAATTAATTAAAATTGGGTTATAGAAATTAAAATTTTATTTTGTGTAAAGAAAATTATTTTTCGGATCAGTAGAGTTTCTCGACGGTGAAAACTCGGGACGAAACGTCGAAATTTTCTACCGGAAAATTCAACTGCCCAATATAAAATAAATTATAATAATGAAATTTGGTCAATCAAAATAATTATTCATGATTTATAATAATTAAACACTTAATTATTCCCATAATCACAGATTACAGACAAACAAAAAATCGGGGCGTTACAGCTGATGTGGCTGCAACAATTGCTTTTCAGACCGCTACAATGGCTGCCCAGGACCAACAGGAACAACTGAAGGCTGAGAAAGCTGCTGTAGGAAAGCATCTGAATGCTTTCAGACGTCAGAATCCGTCTCAGTTTGATGGAGACGTGGATCCTACGAAAGCTGATCTATGGATCCAGGATCTGGAAAAGGTCTTCGAGCTAGTGCATACACAGGAAGGAGTTAAGGTGTCTTATGCAACTTTTCAACTGGTAGGAGATGCTGAATACTGGTGGAAAGGCACCAGGCAACTGTTGGAAGCTGAACATCAAGAAATCACTTGGAATGTAATTCATAATAAGTTCTTGGACAAGTACTTTCCCCAAAGTGCTAGGATTGAAAAAGAACAAGAGTTCCTGCGTCTACAGCAGAGGGATATGACTGTTGGGGAATACGCGGCAAAGTTTGAATCACTTACCAAGTATTTATGGTTTTACCAAGGCAATCCAAACGAAGAATGGAAGTGGGATCAATTCGAAGGCGGGCTGCGCTTCGAAATCAAGGAGTTTGTATTGCCGCTGGAAATCAAGAATTTCCAAGCCTTGGTAGAGAAGTGTAGGAAAATAGAGCGGATGCGGAAGGGACGTGACAATAGAGGGAATGCTTGGAGGACCTCTCGTCCTAAGAGCCGATTCCAAAGGCAGAGCCAAAGATGGAAGCAGTAACTGAGAAAACCATACTACCAATCACCCAACAACAATCAAAGGCAACAACAACGCCGTTAGGTATTTTCCAGGCTGGAACCGGAGGCCGAGAGGAATCAGAATCAAGGCCAAGAGAGGAAGTGCTTCAAGTGTGGAGGCCCTAACCACCTGGCCGATACCTGTCCAAAGAGAGAAGTAAAATGTTTTAACTGCAATCATTTTGGGCACATGGCCAAGGACTGCAGGGCACCAAAGCATGAGCTGGCGGTTAATCACGCCAGAGCCAACAAGCCGACTACTACCAGAAGGGTTTATACTAAGGCATCAAACTCTAGCGATCTCGTGCGGGGTAATTGTGACATAGCTGGTAATCTTTTAACTGTACTTTTCGATTGAGCGCAAAGACATTCTTTCATTTCGATGGATCGTGTGAAACTCTTAAACATGCCCATTTCTTCCTTGCCATATAATCTGATTGTTTCAACCCCAACTGCTGAGCCGATTACTGTCAATTCTGTTTGTTTGAACTGTCCTATCATCGTGCAGGATAGACAATTTCTTGTAGATCCGATCTGCTTGCCTTTAGTACAGCTAGATGTAATTCTAGGCATGAATTGGTTATCTCCCAACCATATCTTAATAGACTGTGCCCAAAAAACCTTAGTTTTTAGGGATGAGATTACTAGATTATTATCTGCTAGTCAGGTAAAAGCTTCTTTGGAAGAGGGAGCACAAGGATACATGATGTTGTTTTCCTTAGACGTTAAGAATAAGTTAAACTTAGAGTCCATACCTGTTGTCAAAGAGTTTCCGGAAGTTTTTCATGAAGATGTACGGACTACCGCTTTGTTCGAGATATCAAGTTCGCGATTGATCGATTCCCGGAACCTTTGGACCAATATCCATGGCACCATCCGTATGTCACCGTCGAGCTAGAAACCTTGAAGGATCAACTTGAGGATCTGATGAGAAAGGAATTCATTAGACCCGAGTGTGTCACCAAGGGGAGCCCGGTTTTGTTAGTGAAAAAAAGAAGGACGAAACTTCGGTTATGTGTGGATTTCCGTCGATTGAACAAAGTGACGATCAAGAACAAGTATCCGCTTCCACGGATATATGATCTAATGGACCATTCGTGGCGCGCCCATTTTCTCGGAAATAGATTTACGGTCGGGCCACCATCAAATCCGTGTAAAAGGTGAGGATGTCCCTAAAACAGCGTTTGAACACGCTATGGACATTATGAGTATCCGGTGATGCCGTTTGGAGTGACGAATGCTCTGTGATATTCATGGATTAAATGAATAGGATTTTTCGTCCTTATTTAGATCAGTTTGTCGTTGTTTTCATCGATGACATTCTAATCTATTCTCCAAACAAGGAAAAACATGCTGAACATCTCAGTATTGTTCTTCTGACCTTGAGAGGGAAACAACTTTACGCGCTTAGGAAAAGTGTGAATTTTGGTTAGACCAAGTTTAGTTCTTAGGTCATGTTATATCGCGTGAAGGAATCGTCGTAGACCCGAAAGTTGAAGCTGTTTTAGAATGGGAAAGACCAAAGACAGCAACAGAGATCCGTAGTTTCGTGGGTTTAGCTGGATACTACAGGAGATTCATTGAAGGATTTTCCAAGATAGCAGGACCCCTTACCCAGTTAACTCGGAAGGATCAAACGTTTACATGGACGGAAGCATGTGAAGGAAGTTTTTAAGAGCTAAAGAGGAGGTTGACTACTTCACCGGTGTTGATACTTCCTGATCCTAAGGAACCTTTTGAGGTTTATTGTGATGCTTCACACCTAGGGTTAGGCTACGTGCTGATGCAAAATCGGAAGGTTGACGCTTATGCTTCAAGGCAGTTGAAGATTCATGAAAAGAACTACCCTACGCATGACTTGGAGTTAGCGAGTAGTGGTCTTTGCTACGAAAATGCGGAGGGATTGTTTGTATGGAGCTACATTCAATGTCTTCACCGATCACAAGAGTTTGAAGTATTTGTTTGACTAGAAAGAGCTTGACATGCGGCAGAGGCGTTGGTTGGAATTTACGAAGGATTATGATTTCCAAATTCGGTATCACCCAGGGGAAAGCAAATGTGGTAGCAGATTCCCTGAGTAGAAAGTTAATACATGCATCAGTGATGATGGTTAGAGAGCAGGAATTGTTGGAACAATTTCGGGATCTGTGCTTGACAGTTAAGAAGTTTCTAGTAAAGCTTTGTTTAGGTAGGACCACCGTTTCGAATGGATTGATGGACCAAATAAAAGAGAAACAAAGAAGTGATTAGTACCTGCAGGTGGAAAAAGAGTTAGTGCGACAGGGAGCACTATCATAATTCAGAGAAGGAACAGATGGAATCTTGAGATTCGGTGAGAGGATTTGTGTACCAGATGATGTCGAACTTAGAAAGCTGATTCTAGAAGAGGCTCACAAGAGTAAGTTAAGTCTACACCCAGGAGCCACAAAGATGTATCAAGATCTAAAGAGATTGTATTGGTGGTATGGAATGAAGAGAGACGTAATGGAATACGTTGCTTCGTGTTTGGTATGTCAGAAGGCTAAGATTGAACACCAAAAGCCAGCAAGAATGCTACAATATTTGGACATTCCAGAATGGAAATGGGATGGAATTTCGATGGACTTTGTAACAAGTTTACCAAGGACTCGGAAAGGACATGAGGCTATTTGGGTAATAGTGGATAGACTGACTAAGTCAGCTCACTTTTTACCTATCAACATGAAGTATCCAATAGAAAGGTTAACTCCATTGTACATTGATGAAATAGTCAGATTGCATTGAATACCTTCAAGTATCATTTCGGACCGTGATCCGAGGTTTACGTCAAAGTTCTGGCAAGGACTGCAAGAGTCACTTGGAACGAAACTCAGATTGAGTTCTGCGTATCATTCACAAACTAATGGACATTTAGAGAGGACAATCCAATCACTGGAAGACCTGTTGAGGGCATGTGTGTTGGAAAACACTGGGAATTGGGATGAATTCCTACTGCGATAGAGGTCACCTATAACAACAGACTTTCATTCAAGCATAGGAATGGCACCCTATGAAACCTTATATGGTTGATGGTGTAGAACACCTCTATGTTGGTACCAAGATGGTGAAAGTTTGCTGCTGGGACTAGAAATCGTGCAACAAACAACAGAAAAGGTGAAAATGATTTAGGAGAAAATGCGGACAACTCAAAGTCGACAGAAAAGTTATGCTGACAAGAGATGACGACCTCTTGAGTTTGAGGAAGGCGAGCATGTGTTTTTGAGAGTCACGCCACGACCGGGATTGGCGTAGTACTTAAATCCAGAAAGCTCACTCCCAAATTCATTGGACCCTACCAAATTCTTCGTCGTGTAGGTCTAGTAGCTTACAAAATTTCTTTGCCACCTTTTCTTTCCAATATCCACGATGTTTTCCAAGTTTCACAATTGAGGAAATATGTTCATGACCCATCTCATATAATTGAGCCCAATAATGTACAATTAAAAGAGAACTTGTCTTTTGAGACTCCACATTTGCGAATCACGGACAAGATGACGAAGCAGAGGTAAACAAGTTCCTTTAGTCAAAGTCATCTGGAACGATACAACCGGAGAAGCTACATAGGAAGTCGAGGACAAAATGAAGTTACAATTTCCAGAACTATTTCCAGGTACGTAATTTCGAGGACGAAATTATTTTTAGAAGGAGTAGTATTGTAATGCCTCGATTTGTGTCTTTCTATATCAGTAAATACATAATTATATGTGTTTATTTTTATTAAAATCCAGAGGATGATTTTAAATATACTAAAATCATTTTATTGTGTTATCCTACCGTAAAAAGTCACGGTTAAAGTTTCGGTTGAAAACTCAGACGGAAGCCAGTCTGCGTTTTCACTGACAGTAAAAGTTTGCTGAGGAGAAAACCTAATTTTGACCTGTGAACGAAATGGTTAGTGTTTTTATCATGTTTCCTTCAACTTAGGTTATTTTGAAAATTTACGTTCAAAAATAAAATAATATTTTATTCGGGCAAAAACGTCAAAAACTACGATCAGAAGTGCAACCGGATACGAAATGGAGCAGATTAAGGAGCATAAAAGGAGTGAAGTGAAATGAGGGGATGTGAGTGACAAGGGTTATGACACACTTAAAAAGTACCATCATTACACTTTTTCAAATTATATCATATTCTAATCAAAAACCCATTTTCTTCACTTTTTCCAACCAAACACCTCCTTAACTCCAAACTTGCTCTCCAAGTTCACTCTTCCTCCCTCTCCACGCCACTCTCCCTCCCTCACTCTATAAATACCCACTTCATTTCATCTCATCCATTTTCTTCTTCTTCTCCATTCTTACTTCAAGCTTCCATTTTTATTCATTTTCCAAGCTTCAAGCTTTTACAAGTTTTCTTCCTAGCTTCAAGGGTAACTCCCCCATGCTCTTCTTTTTCAAATCTTTCTTTTATTTCGTGAGTTTACTCTATGTTTTCTTAAAATTTTCTTAAAGCTCTTTTAACTTCTAAAATATCTAGAAAAATTATAGAAAAATCCGTTTGAGTTGAAACCAATTTCTATGAACTCCTAATGATCTCTACTTTCATAATCCAAGAGCTTGCATCAAACAAAATTTTCTAGCCTATTTATCCAAGGATGGTCGAACCTAGTAGGTTTTGGACCTAGGATGTTTTGTTTCAACTCTTCAAATATGATAATGGATTTGAGCTTCTTAGTACCTTTTAATGTTAAATCTAAGAGCTTGAAAAGTTTGAAAATTTCTAGCCTATTTTTAAGGAAAAGACCGAAACCCTAAGCTAGTGACTTAGAGGAGTTTTGTTCAATTTTTGAAAAATGATCATTGATTATGAATCTCTAAGACTTAAGGATCATTAATCCATGAGTAGTATGATTTTGAAAATCTCAAACCCTAATATTTTGAAAAGGTCGAACCTAGACCTTGAGAGTCTATGTTGGTATCTTAAGACTTTCATAGTGAAGCAAGCGAGGAAGTTTGTGGTTCATTACTTCAAACACCAAGCACTTTTACCCTCACCAAAGGTAAGAGGGGACAGCCTTGAGGATACTCAATAACTGTGTGCATGTGTTTATATGAACTGTTGATTTCTTGGAATCCGGTTAGAACGTTTGAATCAATGTTTGAATGAGTGGTATCTTTGGATTGTTGTGGTAATTATCCGGTAGTTGTTTTATTACTTGATTATTTACTGGATTAAAATGTTATGAAACATGTATGACATGAATCTGTTATACCGTCATTGTTATTATATTGATGTTTGATTGATACCGAGAAGCCGACATTTGTTGGTGCTCAAATAATGATAACGTTAAAAGTCTTGATAAGCTTTAAGAAAATCTTTTTTTGTAAAAAAACAAAGATATTTTAGTGATTTCTTTGATTAAAGAATGTGGTTTGGAAAGGAAGAATTCACGTAAGGTCATTATTTTTGAAAGATGAGAATTTTTAGAACACTTGTTAAAAATATTTTCAAGATAAAAAGTAAATCATTTCCTTATGAATAAAGATTTTCGCAGTAAGAAAACCATTTAGAAAATATGTATTTTATGGAAGGAAAAAGCCTTTGAAAAATATTCGAGTTTATTTAGAAATGAATTTAAGGAAAGGGTTTCAAGAGAAAAATGGATTTCTCATAATATTTTACAAATGATTTTCCAAATGAAAAGATTTTATATAAAACTGTTTTCGAAATATTCCGGTAACTTGGATAAGTTCACAGAGCCTTTATTTTGTATTTGTATTTCATTGAACGAAAAATAAGAAACATGTTAAAAGTGGATCTAGTTCGCGAGACGTCGCTTCTAGTGTCTTATAATTACACGTAGATCTTTGATCCGTGTCCCGATGTTATGGACTGGATGTCCTACTCACAAGGTGAGACAACGATGTTAAAGATGAATGATGTTTTTTAAGACCACAAGCCCAAGACTGGTGTATCGGTCTAAGGAGTTGTGATTGAGTACTCGGACCTGCGTGTCCTGTGTTGATGTTGGATAATTTCAATTAATGAAATTTATGAATAGTCGTTAGCTTTTAAGCTTCGACAGTGAAAGAGGATGATCACAAAGAAAAGCTGTGTAAAATGAAAGGTTTTCTCATGCATTACTCCATTTGGCAGACGTGCATGTTATTCCGAATGGCCTAATAAATGAGACATTCGAGACGATGTTATTCCGAATGACCTGATAAATGAGGCATTCGAGACGATGTTTATTCCGGATGCCTTGGTGCACGAGGTGTCCGAGACGATGTGCCCGTGTGGCAATTGAGCCCGATCAACTCCTTATTATTCAACGATGAAAAGGTGATGATATCTCATGAGATTAAGAAAGAGCCTGAATATTGAAGTGTCATGCATGCTTTTATTAAAACTTATCGTGTGCGGGCATGAGACCCCTTGATATTATACATGTTTATTTACGATAAATTACCGGTAAATGCTTAATATGCTTATATGATGCATGTATCATGCATATGGTTATTGTGATCTTCCATATATTGGTATCTCACTCTAGATATTCTTTTGTTGTTTCCTCCCCTATATGAACTTGTTATATATATGAGTTTAGATGGATCCCAATATCCCCCCCTGGCACCAACGGGAGTACGAACCTTAACTTTTGAGAATGCTCATCTTATGCATTGCGTGGGTAATTCATCCGGGATCCCACTCCGCTACTTATACGGGACCGATGACTTCTCTTGAGGGACCAGAAGGCGGACTACGAGCGTAGAGTAGAGACAGTGGAGTCGGTGAGGATATCGCTACCACCTATCCGGTACTATCTCCAACGTTTGGCCGATCGGGGCTGTTGCATGAGCATCCACCTCTTGGGGTGCCCCTTACCCGGTTTCGTTCTGCATCACCACCGGAGGAGGATCCAGAGGAGTTCTTTGAGGACGATGAGGAGCTGGAGTATATGGTAGCTGACGACGATGAGCCGGAGCATGCTGCACCAGATGACGAAAATGATGAACCGAACTACATGGTACTCGATGACGATGAAGATTTTGACTCCCCTGATGAGGGAGGAGACGTCATTGATCCTGAGCCCACATCGTCTTATGGGAGTGGGGGTATAGTTTCTGGCCTCCCTAAAGGCTACTTAAAGATTGAACAGCTGAAGGAGTATAATGGGGTAGAGTATCCTTGTCAAGCTTATTTCCGGCTCACGAGAGCAAAGGTGTTTGGAAATGTGGTTCCGGACCTTTTTACTTTTTGTTAATGCTATGTTCCTCACTACTTTTCCTAATTCTACTAATTGCTTGTTCCTGTAAAGGCCTTATGATTACGTAGTAACTGAGTACTTATGCTACTACTGTTAATGTTTAGAAATATGTGTGTGTTTCGTTATTCATGTTCTGAGTGTTCATTCATCTTGAAAAAAAAAATATCACTATTTTAGTATACTTATTTAATAAGAAATTATTATTTTTCGAAAGTAATCAGTAATTTAATGAATTTTGTTTCCACAATGGGTAATCATGTGACACCAAGTTCAGGGTGTTAATTATTTTGCCCTATAAAAACTTAGCTTCTTTTTTTTTTTTTTTGACTGGCTAAAAACTTATATTTTCTCATTTCCCCTTAATTTTGCGTTATTTTGAGATGTAGAATAATTATTATAAAAACGAAGGGGTGGCGGTTGAAGGGAGCATGTGAAGGTGCTCCTCGGTGGTGGGGAAGGAGCGAAAGTATGTTGAGAAGGAAAGGAGAGGTCTTTTTTTTTTTTTTTTGCCTAAAAGAATTAATATTTCAATATAATAAATGTCAATTTTGATATTTTTATTTGATTTTATTATTTTAATAAAACTAAATTCCAATGAGACATGCCACGTGGAAGACATGTGGCAAAGTGTTAGCCATGTAAGATAGTCAATTAATAAAAGGATTAAAATTGTAACTTTTCAAAAATTAGAGGATCAAATGTGCTAAAAACAATTATAGGGACCACCAATAGACCTGACACAGTTGGTAGATAGTTGAGTTTCTCAAACATGATGTCAAGGGTTCGACTCTTGTCGTGTGCATGAAAAAGGCTTTGTTGGAGGGGCAAAACTCACTTCGGTGATATATTGATCTACACCTTGAAAGCGATTAGTCTCAGCAATCGCCTTGAGGATATCCTTAGTAAAAAAAAAAACTATAGGGACCAAAATTACACATGAGCAAAATTAGAGGAACTACATGCAATTAGCCTATATAGAAATGAAATAATGGCCAGCGACCTAAAAGTAGTTGGTCGCGATGGGCAATCGATTATGCCGGCGAAATTTAACTGCAAGGTCAAATGTTCAAATCATGGAGTCATCATTTTTGGAAGAGCTTTAACCCAACCATCACTTCTGGCCGAGAATTAATCTCACAACTTTGGTTGTCGGGATCCGATCAAAGACCAAAATTAGAGCTTGTTTGGGAATGATTGATTTTTAGACTTTCAATTTTTTTTTGTTGAAATAAAGCTATTTTATAAGAATATTGTCATGTCTGGGTCATAGCTTAATTTTTTTAAAAAATTTATTTTTTAAAAAACGATGTTTTGAACCAATCGAGAGAGACGACATTTAGATATATTATTTCTGATTATGCTTTACTGAGAAAAGATTCCCGTATAAACCCCACATACATTGCATTCTCACTTTAAATTTAAATGTCATGGGGTCTTTGTACTTATTACACTTGCATTGTGATGTTATAATTTTGACACTACATGATACTTTTTCCTGCACATAAGGGATACGTGTATTGAAATAATATATTTTTTTATTTAATTGAAATATCTATATTTTTTACTTAACTATTGTAAAAAATAATATGTTTTCACATGTTTTCCATAATCATGAAAAATGTTAGAAATTTTATTTAAATGTTTTATAAATAGAAAAAAATTAATGACAAGATATAAAAAAAATGTTAAAAAACATAAAGTATTATTTTAAAATATTTATCACTTTTAACATTTTATTTTATTTTAATTATTTATCATTTTAAAAAATAAATTATTTTTTAATTTTAATGTTAATTTAATTTTAGTTATTTTTAATAAATAAAATGGAATAATAAAAAAATATTTATGATATGATTTGTATATAATTTTATTTTTATAGATAAAAAAATATTTATATTTTTTTTATCTTAAATATAAATCTAAGTAGTGAGTGTAATTCTTATTTATATACTACTTTAAATTATTAGTATTCTCCTTTCAAAGAAAAATGATTAGTATTTTATTTTATTATCTTAGGTTAAGTGAGGAATTTAATTAAGATAGTACGGATAAAAATTGAAAAAAAATGATAAACTATACGCTTATAAGCTCAAACGCTACTTCAAGTAGCGTCCGGAAAAAAAATGTTATACGCTAGTAAAAAAACGCTATACACTAATTTTAAAAACGATTACCAAACGAGACTACTTTTTCATCCGCTATACGCTAGCGGATTTGACAAACCAAACATACACTCAATGACCAAGTAACAACTGTTATTTATTATATTTGAATAAACCTTAAAAAATGAATTTAATAAAAAAAATGATATGCAATTTTTGTTGTAATAATAAATTCCGTTTTTAAATTGGTATAAATATTTTAAGAATTGTCCTTATATTTCATTATTATAATTTTAACCTACTTTAAATTGCTTCTTCAAAAAAAAAAAACCTACTTTAAATTCCAACAAACATCAAATAAAATTATTTTTGCAACACACATTTATTTATATTAAGAAAAAATAAAAGAAAAAACTCTTTACACATCATAAAATAATTAATTAACTAACTAAACATTAAACCATCAAAACGACTAAACTTACCAAATCTGGCTCGCATCGGGCCAAAATCAAACCAGCCTAATTGGTTCAACTTAGTGAGATAATTGGTTCAACTTTGTTAAGAGAAGCAATACTACAGTAAAGGGACATAGAGAAGATGAAGAGAGAACAAAGGGGGAGAAGAATGACTGCTAGGGTTTCATTAGAATGTAAAATGAGTATTAGGTTATAATAGATAGCAAAAGGAATAAATATAAATAGACAACAAGCAAAAGACTATACTACCCTTAAGACATAAATAAATAAAGGGACTATATAATCTAACATCCCCCTCAAACTCACGATGCATCAACGGGAGCATCGAGAGTTTGCTAATCAAGAAAGCAGCGTGTAGTGGAATGCGACTTTGTAAACAAGTCAACAATCTGCAAGGAGGAAGATACAAATGGCAAAGTGATGGTTCCCCGCTGAAAGTGATGTCTAGTGAAATGGCAATCAATCTCAATGTGCTTGATGCGTTCATGAATAGTGATAATACATTGATAAATGATAGTTTTTCAATGAACAGTGCCTTTGTTGGTTTCTTTAACT
This sequence comes from Sophora flavescens, assembly GCA_030762895.1. Classification (NCBI taxonomy): domain Eukaryota; kingdom Viridiplantae; phylum Streptophyta; class Magnoliopsida; order Fabales; family Fabaceae; genus Sophora; species Sophora flavescens. The sequence goes on from JAUPTC010001141.1 coordinate 17,557, forward strand.
TGTGCTATACTTGTAGTTTTGCCTTGCAAATATTTAATTGCCTTACTCTACCATTGCCATGCTTTTGGTTTGTTTAGATGCTACGCTCGTCTACATCCTAGAGTTGAGAACACTAATGCAAAATATGTAATAAACGGGCAAGAGTTACGTAAGTTAACCAAAACATAGACGTTAAAAAGGAGGCGGTAGCAGAAATGTAATTAACAGAGTCACTTAAATCACTTTTAACTCTCTCTCTCTCTATCTCAACTTTACACTCTTTCTCGCGCACCCTAATTGTCTCTGTCTCTGTCACTATCAGCAACCACTTTGAACGGCGGCCACCATGCAAGCTCCTCTCCCTACCACCACACGAGAGCCTCTATCACAACTTCATCTCCCATTCCAACCACGAGGTCCTCTTTGTGAACCCGTAATGCCCTAACCCTGTTCTTTGCTTTCTGTTTGTTTGCTTTATGTTTGTTTGCTTTATGTTCTCTGCTTTATGGGTGGTTTTTCTATGGTTTCTACAAATATGTTTCTGCCATCTATTGATGAGATAGACTCATCTTGTTTAGTTTATCCATATTTTAGGTTTTAGCACAAGCTTACATTGAGATAATCAGATCATGCTTCATTCTACTTGTCATTGTTTACACTTCAGTGAGTTATTGCAATAGGCTTTGTCCCTTTATGAATGTGCTTATGAAGTAAATGTCAATGGTTATTACAAGAGGCTTTGTCCCTCTATGAATACCCCTCCCATCTACACTTTCATCTATTAAACTATCTAACTCAACTAACTAACCACTCATCTAAGTAACCCCCATCTACTAACTCAGTTGAGCCTAACACATTCATTGCATTGTATAGTTTGTTGCAGTCAATGTCAAGAGAAACATGGAAATATTTTTTTAGTTCAAACTAAACATTTATTTCTCACTAATTTTGTGCAGCTACTAGGACAAATATTTTATCTAGTTTACTTTGGAATTAAAGAAATCTCATTGGGCTCAAAAGTAGAGGTTGTTAATATTGATAATTTTCAAAGCTGATGCCCTTGGATGGTTTTTGTAACGCCCTTTGTTACATTAGTAATCCCAAGATAAAATCAATAAAAATCCTTTAAAACATTTAATTAAAACATATATCTCATAAATAAAAATTAAAAAATATTTAGAGTTTGAAAATACCTCATATTAAATAATATAGTAACAAAAAATCCATGTAATGAATATAAATATAAATAAAAACCAAAAGCCTCAAAATCGGGCATCTAATTACAATTCGAGAAAAACAATACGTAAACAAAAAAAAAACGTCGTCAGCACCCTCAACCATACTATATTACTAACCAACTAGGTGATAAGAAGATGACTCCTCAGATCTCTGGGTCCTCAACAGCGATGTCTTCGGTCTTTGAAAACAATACTTATAATGAGATATAAAATCCCAGTGATCAACAATACAATTTTATAAAATATTTTCGAAAATAGTATTGTTCTCGGCGCAATGATAACAGAAAAAAACTGTCCATGGCACCCGCTAATTTTCCAAAATAATATATATAAAAGAAAATACTTTTAATATCAACAATAATCTCATCAACTCAATAGCATATAACGTAACAACAACTTATCTCAATACATCATGTTCCATATACCAAGTAAATTCTGTTTTAATCCAAATGGCCCGAAGACCTCCTAATTAAATTGGTCTCTTGCCGGCATGCCATAAATTCACACATCACATGACAATGGCGTCCCATTGCCCACCCCTACTCACGAGGAGTGTTTCGATGTCACCCTCCTGTCGGGGACATTTCCATTTCGATACCTCCCATGTCCACATGGCGGTATTTCTCCCTTTTCGACATCCCATCGCGTGGCGGTGTTACTTTCGATACCCTTTTTAGGTGGTATTGCTCATTTTCGACATCCCAATTATATGGGGATGTTACTTTCGATACCCCATTATGGTGGTATTACTTTTCGATACCCCTATCATAGGTGGTATTGTGGCAAACATCATACAACATATTATAACTCAAATATGTCATGTCTCATGCATGTAACAAACTATTTTCCACGAATTAAACAAATAAATTTCTCCCAACAACAAGCAATCATGAATATCACAATATATCATACATGAATAAGCATCTTACAACATCAATTAATCAACTTATTCCCCTTCTAACAAAAATCCCCAATTTTAGAAATTAGGTTCTCGACAATATGCACCAAATTAATTAAAAATCCCAATTTGATATTGTAATTCATTATTAACACAAACAATCATATATACCATGGAAAGAGTTCGTAAAAAGTATTGTTACTCACCTCTTGAAGGCCTCCAAAGTGCTCTAAAATTTTTGTATGATAGAACTAATGCTTCTCTAAAAAAAATCTCCTTCCCTTCAGTGTTACGATTGCACCACCAAAGAAAAGAACTGTCTCAAATCATATCCCTCTCTATGCGTCCCGCAGCGCTATCCGCCTTGCACAGTCACCGAGAACATTTACATATAGGCATTAGGCGGCGTGCAGGCTTTCTAGGTTTTTTTTTTATAATTTATTTTATTTTCCTTTTTTTTGTTTTGTTTCTTCATTATTTATTTTTTTATTATAAAACAACTAGGCCCACTTGACTTTTGAGCTACCCTCTTGGCCCCTACGTGAAAAGTCTGTACTTATGTTTACATTCATACATACATATATATATATATATATATACATATATATATATATATATATATATACCAGACAGATGACGGGGTCAAGGAAGGAAAGGGGGGAAGAAGAGCAGGATGAAAGAAGTAGGAAAACAGGCGGAGATTACATTAATTAAAATAAATAAAATATGAAAATTAAAACATAAAAATAGTAAAAACAGATACTGTAGAGATTAAAACAAAAAACAAGTAAAAACAAGTCTTGTAGAAATTAAAACATGAAATAAAGCATAAACCCAGAAAGGTGGTAGAACAGGCCAAGAACTGGGGAAAATAAAAACAAAATGAAACCGGAGCGGAGGCGAGCCTCACCGAGGCCGGTGGAGGAGAAGAGATGATTTAAACCATGCAGGTTTTGATTGAAAACAGACTTGAAAACTACAAGCTTTAACGCTACAAGATTGAAAAGATTGAAGAAGAAAGAAAAAGAATCGAGGAACTCACAAAATGAAAGCTCGAGAATGCTCTCGAGTTTCTCACTCTAAAATCTCTCTAAAAAACTCGGATGCCTAACAACTGAACCTAGCACCCTTTAAATAGAAGATTGAAGATTTACTATTACAAAGATATCGGTAAAAATGACCTATACTATTGTAACTATTACAACATAGAACCAGGTATCATGATTTGAGCTGTGCTTTGTCGGTAAGTGAATAGTGCGGTGATGAGCGATCCCGAATTGACTGGGTATCTTGCGGATCGCTCGGTAGAAGCAGTATCATCGTATGGTTGGAACTATTCAATCCAGAATTTTTGTTGACTTTGTTTGAGCGAGGACTATTCATCGTCACTCGGGTTGACTGTAATATCAATTCCATAGCATGATCATCTTCATTTTGATAGAAGGGATCTCGAGCATGGGCTGAAATCCCTCTTCGTCTTCATCTTGATTGAGGAAGCTTTTGCTTGGAGGATCTTGATGAAGAGGCTTCTTCCTCCTTTGCTAGCTTTAAGATTGCCTCCATATTTCGAAGGAAGCTTTCTTTTGAATTGGAACTGCCAAAACCGAAACTATACGAGATCTCGATTAAGAAACTCACAAGCTTCCGGGTTGGCTGCTTTCATCCACTTGGGATTTTTCTTTGGAACCAGATTTTTACATTGTCACTTGTGGGTGCCGCATAGTTAAATGTGCCCACCACTTGACAAAGGTTGCTCTTTGTAAAATTGGCAATAAACCAGGGTATTGATCTTATACGGTATTTATAGCTTGTTGAAAACCCATGAAAGGGAAAGTTTAGAGAAAAATATTAGGTTGACAGGGAAAGGGTTTCCTTGTTGTCAAAATATTTTTCGAATGTTTGGTATCCTTCAAGAACTTCTTCGGAAGGATCTGCTTGATTGGGCCAAATATTCTCCACAGGTGGGCCGAACCAATGAGGGAATTTGTATTTAACATTCTTCTTGAAATATATCAACCAAGAATGTCTGTTTTGAATATTTTGGTACCGAGAAAATGTTGTACCAAGCTTGTTGATAATCCCGATGGTGAAACCAATGGGATCAAAAGTTTGAGAAAATTTTTGAAAGCATTTAAATTCTTTCCAAATTGTTCGGTGTTAAAACCTTCAAAATCCGGAAAGTTGAGTGAGTGTATGTTGATTGATCTTTAGGGTCACGGTAGTGTTTGATCGTGATGAGTCGGTATCAATCAAAATAAACTCATAAAAATTTCTGGTTTTGTTTGGTTGGGATTGTTGGAAATGAGAACCATTTTGAAAGATTTTGGGGGAACTTTGTTAGGGTTGTTATCCCAAAATTCTGGTTCCATTTGAACAACAAATTGAAATATATTTTTGCAACATAGTTAGTTGCGGCCGTTTGAGTTTGGGTTTTGCGTCTTTGTCTTTTGATAAACGTGTATCGGGTTTGACAACATTTATGGGGATAGGCTGATTGGGCTAATTCACTGATTAGGTCTTTGAGTAGGGGGTGGAGAACCTGATTCGTTTTCCACTCTATCTCCCCATGTTCCCTTAGGGAGTTTTGTAAGGCCTTGATCTTGAAAGGCTTGAAGAGGTTGGATTGGGATGCCATAGTCTTCTTTGGACTGTTTGGCTTGCTGGGTTGAAGACCCAGATTGGATTTGGGTTGAAGACCCAAGCTTGATTGCGGGTTGTTGGGTCGATGACCCTGATTGCGTTTGGGCTGAAGGCCCGGATTTGGACGCACCTTGGCGTTTGGGTCCGTGATTGAGGACAATACCTTTACCCTTCCCCTTTGAAGAGGAAGTTTATGTCTTTGGCATTCTTTCCAATCTCTCTCTCTGATCTACCCTGTAAATATTCACGAGTAAGAAAGTCAGGTAGAGAATTTGAAGAGCCTTTGATAAATTCAATTTGAAAATCAAATGCACTTAAAATTGCTTGCCATCTAGCAAAAATTTGTTTTGATGCTAAATTCTTAACATCTTTTTGTAAAATATCTTTATGATTTACAATCTACTCTAACCAAAAATTTTTGATTAAGTAAATCAGATTGAAATTTTGAAATAAATAAAACTATTGCCAAAATCTCTATTTTGAAATTAGAATAATTTATTTGAGCATAATTCCAATGATTAGAAGAATATGCAATGATATGATCTTTAATTGAAATTCTTTGTTTCAAAATACAGCCATAACAAATGTCAGAAGCATCGGTTTCAACAATTTTGAAAGCAGATGTGTTATGAAGATAAAGACATAAAAGATTCTTTATCTTAGATTTGATAAGTTGGACCACTTTTGTATGTTCATTAGTCCAAGGAGGAGGTTCTTTCTTCAGACGATTGTGCAAGGGTTTGATGATAGTACTAAGATTGGGGACGAAATCAGCCACATAATTGAGACATCCTAAGAATCTACTGGAAGCTGGGTTTTGTCAATGATTTGGTCAGAAACTTATCAAGCAAATTCGATAGCTCTAGCGATAGGAATAATAGTTCCTTGGAAAATGTTATGACCAAGAAATCTAATCTTAGTTTGGAAAAGATCAATTTTGGTTTTGGACACGACTAAACCATTCCTTTTGATCACACTTATAAAGATCTTGACATGTTTGAAGTGTTGATCAATAGATTGAGAAAAGACTAAAACATCATCAAGATGAAGACGATTGTAAAAGTCTGTATAAGGATTGAAGATCTCATTCATAATTCTCACGGAATTACGAAGGAGCATTTTTTAAGCCAAAGGGCATAACATTCCATTCGTAATGCCCAAAGGGAGCAGTGAACGCTGTTTTTTATGCAGTCACTTTCTTTGACTTCTATCGGTAGTAACCAGATTTCATGTCAAACTTTGAAAATATTTTTGCCGTACTTAGGCGGTTAAGCAAATCCCTTTTGTTAGGAAGTGGATACCCGATCCACCTAAGAGCTTGATTTAAAGGTTTATAATTGATAACCGGTAGGTGTACCACGCTCAATCTCGACCGCTTGTTAACATAAAAAGCGAGAACAAGACCAAGGAGATTTACTCTCCACGATTAAACCTTTGCTTAAGAAATCATCAATTTCCTTTTGACAATACTTAAGGAGTTCATGATTCATTTGGATTGGCCTGGATTTGGTAGGAATTTGCCTTTCATTGAAATCTTGTTCATAAGGCAAATCTACAACGTCTTTCTTCTGTTCCAAAATGCTGTGGGCAAATCGAACGCAGATAGTCTCTTGGATTTCATTGAAAAGGATTTTAACCTTTTCTTTGATCTTTGGTTCTTTGTAATCTGCAACTCTATGTTCTTAAAAGAAATTTCTTCTTTCAAGAAATTAATTTGGTTAATTTTGGAATCTAAGAGATTTAAATCTCTAATGATAGGCTTGTTGATGAATGGGAAGACTATGTCTTTTCCCGGATGCTGAGTTTTAATTCCATTATGAGAAATGGAAAGAGGGAAAAGTGATCTAATGAACGGAGTTCCAAGAATCACTTCATTTTTAAGATTTCTAACTAATAGAAAAGGAGTTTCCACTTGGAGACCTTGGTTTTCTATTAGGGCTTTAGACAACTTATAATTGATTCTAAGTTTAGAACCATTTGCTGCACTCAACTTCTCCGAGGTCTTCTCAAAGAATTTGGTAGGGATTAATCCTTCTTGAATGCAGTTTGAATGCACCCTGTATCAAAAAGTCTTTGTGGAATCAAGAATAAATTCTCCAATAATAATCTTGATCCTAATATAGAACTTTTGAATTTTTAATTGATTTACTAAGTTCAAGAATGCTGCATCCTCATGATCATCTTGAACTTTAGGACTATCATGCTCATCTTCCTTGATGGCACTTGATTACGCTTTTCTTCCTCGCTTGATTCATCGATTGAGCCTCTGCTATTTGAGACAAAATTAGTTTATGAACGACTTGTTCTTGTTTGATTTCTTTGATCTCTTGTTTTAAATTCTTAATCTCTTCTTGGAGATCATGAATCGATTCGAGGCTTTTTTGTTTGAGTGGCTTCCAGCCTCTTGGAATTTGTTTAAAGTCAAAATGATCTTTGACTATGACTTTGCCTTTTCCCTTGGAATCCTTTTCCTTAGAAGATTCCATGGATGATTTGAGCTTGTCCGGATATTTTCTTCTTTCTTACGGATCAGCTATTGAATTAATGACTTCAAAAAGGAGATCTTGTTCCTTAGTTAAGACATTAATCTCGGGAGATGAATCCGAGCTAAGATTTCCAACATCATCTTCTTGAATATGATTGACATCTTGATAAAATCACCATCGATTCTTCTTCGAGTATCGAGTTGGATTAAAAGTTTATTGAGTTGTTCCTCAACTGATGGTTCTAGTTTCAATTCTTTGATTTTCTTTTTTAGCCTACGAGTATTTCGATATGGCCAGGTTTGCCTTGATTATAGCAAGTAACCGCTTTCGGGGAACTTATCACCGGTGGTTGGTTTAGGTTTGAACTCGAGGCTTGAATTACGGCTTAGGTTTACCATACCTTTTGTTTTTCTTGTACTTAGTATACTTGGTATACTTAGTCTTTTAAGTCTGCCTTCATATTTCTTTGAAGACTTGGTTTTATCCTTTGGACAAGGAGGTATGCCAAATTGTTCACAAAAAGACCCTAAATCCTTCTTGGCGGCCTTTTCTTTTTGAATTGATCTCGACTTTGTCTTCCTTACAAAGTCTTGCCCCTATCTTCTGGGTTGCTGCAATGAGTTGTCCATAACTCAATTGCTCATATGGAATATTTCCATCAGGGATTGGGCTATGAGCTCATCTTTGACAAGATCACCTAACGAAGTTGGGAGACCTGCAATGAACTTTTCTTTCGGAATCTATTCAGCGGTCTTCTCCGGTGTAGACTCTAGTTAGGAAGGTATCTTTATACCACCTAAAGCTAGCTAAGGATCTACACTTAAGATTGGATAATAACTCTCAGAGACCTGTCCTTCCAAGTGGAAGTATTTCCCATGAAATGTCCCACAGTTGAGAAGATTAAGGTGTTAACCGGATCGGGGATGGTTGCACCTTCATTGTCATAAATTGGATTTCCTTCGCATCGATTTTGATAGCGAGAAAACATTTGTTCTTTGTGCTCAGAGAGAAAGAATAATCCCACCAACCTTTGAGTTGGCCTGTAAACCCTGAGGACAAGATATTACGGATGGCTTCTTGAGCAGGTCATTTGTGGTCCGATAGCGATAGCCATCATAGTCATATGCTGCATTGTTTGGAGCATTTGATACTGTTTGACCATCTATGTTCCATTCATAGATATTGTTGGCATTGAAACTTCTAAAGTTTGGAGTTTTTTCCTCAAAGAGCATATCCAGGGGAGTTGCTCTAGGATAATAAAGTTTTGAGGTTGCCTCCAAGATTGGGTAAGAACGAGATTGATATTGATTGGAGGTTTATCCCGGAGGATTGGTTTTGGAGGTACTTGCCCATGATTCCGTTTCGAGTCTGTCTTCATTGATGACATTGATAATGGGACCTTTGTCTCTTGAAGGTCTTTCTTCTTGATTATCCGATGGAGAATGCTGGAACAACTAGTTGTTTCAGTCTTTCCTCTAGTTTCTCCACAAATTCTTGTTTTTCCTTTTTATATTGGGTTGAAGAAGAAGCAAACTTTCTCCGATCTTCTTATTCATCTTAAAAGGTTTGAACAAGGGTTTTTCTAAAGGAATATCCTTCTTAATTCCGAAGTAGATGCAATGGTGGTTGCATCTTTTTTTGATTAAGTGATCTCCTAACACTTGAAGGTATTTGTTGGTATAATTGGATTGCTCCATAAGTTTGCTTATGTCCGTTGCCGATATTGCCTCCTCAGGATTCTTATTTTTGAAAGGAGCAGCAATGATGGGTTTCTTGGTAAAGGGATCATTGATACCGGGAGTTGGAAAAGAGCTATTTGGTGGTAACTCTGTTTTGATCAACTCACCATTCTTTAAATGCCATACCGTAATGACATTTGTGGTTTTATCAACATCTATCCTTGTCTTCCAAGGATAATCTATCGAATATTTGACTGAGTATGCATGAAACCAGTTAAAAAATAAAATCTTTGTCTTAACTTTGTTAAGAAATTGGTAATATTCTTCCTGAATATTTTTCCTTTTTGTTCCCTTGAACTCTTGCAAGAACCACTCTCTTTGAGGTTTCCATTCCTCAGAGTAAAAATCCTTGCGAAGGGATTCCTTATCTATAATGAACTTACAAATCATTATAAGATTCATTAAGAGAGGAAAAGGTTGGAGACTGAATTGATCGTTGATCATCTTCCATGCCGATAAATTGGTCGAGGGATAGTAGATGATGTATCTAATCCCCGAAGATTAATAGAGGTCATTTGAGATGCCGTTGAAAAGGATTGTCTTGAAGGGATAGATCTAAAATTTTCAGATCTAAGACTTGAAGATCTAGCGAGAACTAAAAGAATTACTTCTTTGGAAGACTAGTTCAACTCTTTCTGTTGGAGTTTGAACTATATTATTGAAGTCTCTTTGTTTCTCTTGGTAAAGTTGGGACAGCCTTATCCAATATCCATCTTTTCGGTAGGACTACGTCCTTCCATAAGATTGTCTTAGGGACAATTACATTTGCTTTAGTAACATCGGTAAGAAACGGGGTTGTCTCTCCCGATGTTCTATCTTTGAGAACTTTAGAATTACAGGAATTCATAGCCTTGTATTGAATCCTGTAAAGCAAACTCATTTGGGATAGATCCAGGCTTCATGTCTAAGCCACAGATCTTAAGATTTAGAAACAAGGAGTCCAAGATGTTTTGATCTTGTAAACTCAAGGTTCTATCAGGATAGCAATTGAAATAAATTGGACCATGGCTTAGGCTCGTTTCCACCGTGCCTAAGAGGGAGTCTTGAAACTTATTGTGCCTAATATCCCTTAAGCACATCAAGATTGAAGCATTTAATCCTTCGCGGATTAAAGGTTTTACAGCTACTTGAACACATCCAATGTGTAAGTACCTGTACTTTTGCTTGTGACCTTTTATTGTATCCATTGAGAGAAGATGAAATTCCTCACTCTCTGGACTGATTGGAATATTCTTCTCTTCGGTTTTGATTACATAATCAGAGGTAGTAAAAATCTGCCTTCCGATTTGTAAAGTTCTTTTGTGGGTATTAACGGGAATTACCCAATTATCAATATCTTGATTGATATTTTCAAAGCATATTTCCTCATGGAAAATACTACTTGGATTGGTAGGAATATCAGATTCCTGAAGAGATGAAGAAGAGGGTTGAGAAGACCGGAAAGAAAGCTTGGAAAAAGAACGCGATAACATAATTTTCAATATTCTGATATCATTGCCTTCCTTTGGTTCCATAGTAATTGTAAGTAGTAATCTAAGATATACCTTGCTGAATATCTTTAATACTCCAAAATAAAGCCTTTACAAGAAATTTACAAAATTCATTAGATCTTATTATTCTTAACCATAGCTGTACCACACCTTTGTTTAATAAGGATTTACTTTAATTAACCAAAAGCTACCTCAAAGTAGACTTACTGCTACTCGATATTCATACTTTGATTTATCTTGCTTCAAGCATCGGCAAATTAGACTTACTGCCTCATCAACACCCTTCGAGGTCTTACTGCTACAGCTTTAACAATATAAACCATAGCATAAACACGGAGGACCAAAGGAAGGCAGTAAGACCTCAAAGCTGTAGCAGTAAGACCTCGAAGGGTGTTGATGAGGCAGTAAGTCTAATTTGCCGATGCTTGAAGCAAGATAAATCAAAGTATGAATATCGAGTAGCAGTAAGTCTACTTGGAGGTAGCTT